>PISW01015018.1:0-18593 GCA_004023785.1 Mungos mungo | reverse complement strand
GAATTCTCTCAATTTTTGTTTATTTGGGGACACCTTTATCTCTCCTTCTATTTTGAATGACAGGCTTGCTGGATAAAGCATTTTTGGCTGCATGTTTTTTCTGTTCATCACATTGAAGATTTCCTGCCATTCCTTCCTGGCCTGCCAAGTTTCATTAGATAGGTCTGTAAGCACTCTGAAAGGTTTCTCTTTATTCATGAGGGCCCTTTTCTCCCTAGCTGCTTTCAGGATTCTCTCTTTATCTTTATATTTTGCCAGTTTCACTATGATATGTCGTGCCGAAGGTCGATTCAAATTACGTCTTAAGGGTGTTCTTTGTGCCTCTTGAATTTGAATGTCTATTTCCTTCCCCAGATTTGGGATATTCTCTGTTTTAATTCGGTCTAGTATCCCTTCAGGATCTTTCTCTCTGTCTTCCTCTTCAGGAATTCCTATGATACGGATGATGGCCCATTTGATTGTATCACTCAGGTCTCGAATTCTCCTTTCCTGCTCCTGGATCAGTTTCTCTCTCTTGTTTTCTGCTTCCTCTTTTGCTATATCTTCTAATTCACCTATTCGTCTCTCTGCCTCTTCAATCCTTGAGGTGGCTGCCTCCATTTTTTTATTCACCTCATTTATGGCCTTTTTGAACTCATGACACCTATTTTGAAAGTCCCTAGTCATTGTCTCAGTTGCTTCATTGATGCTTTTTTCAACCCCAGCGATTAATTTTATGACAAGTTTTTTAAATTCTTGATCCGGTATGTTGTCTAGATCTGCCTTGAGTAGTTCTGTGGCTGTGACTACTTCCTGGAGGTTCTTCAGGGGAGAGTTCCTTCGTTTTGTCATTTTTGCTAGTTTTCTGTCTCTTGTCAGCTTTAAAAGGTCGTTGTGCACTGTGCACCTATTAATATTGCTCTGTTAAAGGAGGTTTATTGACTGTCCAGGGCCTGTCATTTCAGGAAATATTCTTTTAATGGTGTCTCTCAGTTTCTCTTGTTGTGCCTTTGAATATTTTATTTCCCTACTCATCGATATTTGGGACTCGCTGTCATGCACACTTTGGCTTGTTTCTTGGTGTAGCCCTAGGAAGGAAAACAGACAGACAAACACAGAGGGATCAGAAGGACACAAATGCACAGAAAAATCAAACAAACAAACACATTAAAAGGGGGAAAGAAAAGAAAGAAAATGTAGAGGAAAGAGACGAAAAGAAGAGAGGAAAAAAAATAAATAAACGCAACCAAAGACAACAAAGGACAATGGAGAGTCTAAAACTGTATGACCATTTGAGAGGGGAGGTAAGAATGAGATAGAGGAGAATATATCTGGATTGCAAGAAGGTAAAAAAAAGAGAGAGAGGAGAAAGGAAAATAAGGAGTAAAAATAAAAAAAATTAAGTAAAAAAGGTAATAATAAAAAAATAAGTACAAAAAAAGAAGAAAAGAAAGAAAAAAATGAAGAAAAAAAGGAAAAGGGGAAAAAAAGGCAGCAGCTCCCCCTTGTGGATAGGCATGGTTTGGTGTGGTAAGGTCTCAGAGGCTGCTCTCAGAGGCTCTTCCTTGGTGTCTGCAGAGGGTAGAATGGCGGCTCGGCAAGCTCTGCTGAAACTACACACTGTAGGCCTCTCTAAGCTGGAACTGTGCACTGTAGGCCACTCTAATGAGTCTGATCTCCTTGTGCCGTGGTTGAGCCAAGTTGTATTTTCCAAGACCTCCTAGGTTCAAAGTTCTAGTCCATGGACTTTTATGCTACCACAGATGAGATGTATTTGCTTTGGTGGCTGGCTTCCTAGGGGGAGGGATCAGTTTGTCTTGACTCAGGCAGGGATTCCGGCTGCCCCTGTCTGAGGCGAGGTGTGCTGCATGAGAGGAAGTGCGTGGCAGGAGGTGAAGTGCACGCCCTCACAGATACTGCTGCGGATTCCCGGCCCCCAGTCGGGATCGTGATTGCATTGGGGGAGGGATGAGTTTCTCTTGGCGCCAGCTGGGATTAGTGCTGCTGTTGCCCAAGGCGCAGGGCGCTGCCGGAAATGAGCTGGGAGTTCCTGCAGCCTGAGCGCGCACCCAGGTAGGTCTCCACCACTGCCAACTCCCTGCTGGGATCGTGTAGGGCTGGGCGCTATTTTTTCCCTGTTGGCACCCTGGATTCGGGATTCGCTTGGCCAAAGCTGGGGGTGAGATGCACGGTGGAAATGAGGTGCGTGCTCCCACTCCCAAAACTGAGGTCGAAGTGAGCACCCCTGGTGCCACCATGGCTCCGGCCGCTGACTCTCCACCAAGATGGCGCAGGGCTGGAAGCTGTTCTTTCCCTTGCACCACCTGGGGTCGGGATTTGGGCTACCCAGCAGTTATATATGGAGTGAGAGTTTCTCTCTCCAAGCGTGGTTAAACATTCTTTATCTCTTCCCCAGAGACAGTACTATGAGCGTGTTCAGTTTCTCTTTCTCTTTCCTTTGTCTCTCGGGCTCCTCGTGCTTGCCCCATGTTGGGCTGGGGCTCCCACCTCCCCTGCCCTTCTTGGGCTGGCATGTTTTCCAATCTCCCCAGTTCGCACTCGCTCACTCAGGTATCTTTGAGGTTGTCTTCTTTCTGGAGTCCGTATTTTCTCCTTCTGCTCTTGCAGATGAGAGTAATGTCCTTCCCAGTTCGATAGATGGGGCAGATGGAGTTTATAGAGCTTCCTTCCTCTCTGCCATCTTGGTTCCTCCTCCAGTAATAATCAATTTTAAAAATAATAATCTAGAGGTCCCTGTGTGGCTCTGTCGGTTAAGCATCTGACTCTTGGTTTCAGCTCAGGTCACGATCTTGGGGTTGTGAGATCAAGCCCTGCATCTCACTCCTCGCTGAGCATGGAGCTTGTTTGGGATTCTCTCTTCCTTTCTCTGCCCCTCCCCCACTCACATACACTAGCTCTCTCTCAAAATAAACCTAAAAAAATAATCTATAAAAATCATAGAAATAAAATTCTTTTTTAGAACTTAAAAAATTTAAATGTTTATTTATTTGTTTTAAGAGAGAGAGAGCGAGCAAGAGCAAGCAGGGGTAGGGCAAAAAAGGGAGAGAAATCCCAAGTAGCCTCCACATTGTCAGTGAAGATCGACTGTAGGGCTTGATCTCACAAACTGTGAGCTGAAATCTAGAGTCAGAGGCTTAAATGAGTCACCCAGGTGCCCTGAAATAAAATTCCTTAGAACTATTTCAGTGCGTACTTACTCTAACATCTTATTTTCCACAAATAGTCACCAGATCCATGGTCTTTCTTGCAACATTATAGGCTTAGGTAGTTGGTAAAAAATTTTAATTTTCAGAGACTACAGTCTCACAGGCTAATGATACTGGAAAAGAAAAAATATATCTGAGAGCTCCAACAGTACTTGGAAATGTGTTCAGTAAAGTCCTGCCATAAATATATTGTAATAATGAAAGAGGTTTCATACAAGATTTTAGAAAATAACAAGTTTTCAGATATGTATCAAGTTTTCAGATATGTATCAGTGAACTATTGCTATCACATTTATGGAATCAGAATCTACTTTTTGATTTTGTTTGTTAGTTTTTATGAATGAATACTTAAGCTTCAGCATTTGTGTGTGTACAATAAATGTAAGGTGATTACCTAGTTGAAAAGATTGCTATAAAAATTAGGAAATAATCAAGTAAAGTTTATTGCATGGTATCCAGTATATACAAGAATCTCAGTAAACTTTGGACATTTTTATTATCACTATTATTTTCTGATGTTTTAGACACAGTGTCAAAACTTAACTTGTTATCAGTAGTTCTTTTACCCCAAAGGTCTTTTTCGTAATTCAAGTATAATTAACATACAATGTTATTTTCGTTTCAGAGGTATAATATTCAATAATTCTATATATTTACTCAGTGCTCAGCACAGTAAGTGCACTCTTAGTCCCCTTCATCTGTTTCACTCATCACCCCACCCCCACCCATCACTTCACCTCTGGTAACTATCAGTTTGTTCTCTGTAGTTAAGGGTTTTCAGTTTTTTGTTTTTCTTTTTTCATTTGTTTCTTAAATTCCACTTATGAGGGAAACCTTATGGTATTTGTTTTTCTCTGATTGACTTATTTCACTTAGAAATATTTACCTCTAGGGGCGCCTGGGTGGCTCAGTCAGTTAAGCATCAGACTTCGGCTCAGGTCATGATCTCAAAGTTCCTGAGTTTGAGCCCCGCATCAGGCCCTGTGCTGACTGCTCAGAGTCTGGAACCTGCTTGGGATTCTGTGTCTCCCTCCCTCTCAGCCCCTCCCTCACTCAGACTCTACCTCTGTCTCTCAAAAATAAATAAATATTTAAAAAATTAAAAAAAAAGAAAATGACCCTTAACTTTCATCTGCTAGACAATTATAATATAGTGATTTTGTTAGAATAAGATACAACAGTGCTGTCTGTTGGAAAATTATTACTTTAATTATTTAACTCATCCAAAGTAATAAAGATCTCTGTATTAGTTACATATTGCTGCCTAACAAATTACTGGAAACTTGATGACCTTAGACAGCAATGTACATTTATCATCTCACACAGTTTCTGTGGACCAGGAACTTGAAAGCAGCTTGGGTGGCTAGTTCCAGCTGGAGTTCTCTCCTATGATTGCAGTCAAGATGTCAGCCAAGGCTACCAGGACCCGAAGGCTTCACTGAAGCTGGAAAATCTGCTTCCAACATGACTCCCTCACGTGCTATCGGCCAGAGGCTATAGTTCCTCACTCAGGAGCCCTCTCCTTAGGTCTATGTTAGTATCCTAAAATCCCGACATCTAGATTCTTCCAAAGAAAGTGATTTGAGGAAGAACGTGCATGCCTCAATATGTTGTAAGACCCATCCCCTGAAGTCACATACTGTCATGTTTACAATATCCTATCAGTTAGTCCCACTAATTGTGGAGGGACTATACATGGACATGGTACCAGGAGGCTACAATTATTGGAGGCCATTTTAGAGGCTGGCTACCACAAAATCTATGATGTAAACGTAGCACCTTTGTATAGTGCACAACTTGAACAACAACGTATGGCAGCCTTGAGCAGTTATATTGAACAATGAACAGTGTTTTTAGAGAAGATATTTTCTTTCTCTGAGCAATAAACTAGTTTTATAGGTAAGATTTCTTCCCAACTTTTGAAGTTTTTCTTCCTAACTTCCGTGGTTTTTTAATTTAATTTGTATATTTTCTCCTGTATTATCCTATCCTAGAGTGTTCTTTTTCTGATGTTGTATCTTATAATATAGTGGATGGACTTCATAAATATTTCTTTCTCTTTCCTCTTGGTTCTAATGTATTTTATTTCTTCTTTACTCTTTTCCTTTTCTCTCTTAGTACTATTCCATTTTCCCTGTTTGATTGACTACTTCATTCAAACAAATAGTGAATAATTTTAAAGCTACCCTTAGATAAGTGTTCTAAAACCATCAATTCTATGCGATCCGTTTCCTCTAGTCAGGACGGCATGCAGACCACATCCTTCCATGGGCTGATGTCTACTCTCTGCTTTATATCTGTTGAACCAGTGGAATTTTAAAAAGCTTTCTGTCCCTTATAAGCATCCCGATGTAGACAATAAGTTGTATGGTATAATAGTGACAGGGAATACTCAAAGGGAATTTCTGTGTATTTTAAGCAATTTAGTTGACTGCCATAGAAGTCAAGGGTTATTCCTAGACAAGTCAGTTGGTTTTATGAATTTTAAAAATAACTGATGACTTTCCTGGAAGATGGCTGCGTTTGGGTGAAGTGTGAAAAACAAGGGGGTCTCTCTGTTGTCTGCTAATGTGGGTATGAAAGAATGAGTGCTCTTCATGGTCATACATAGTCTTTTTCCTCCCCTTCAATTTGTGTAATAGTGCAAACTTAAGAAGCAGTAAAAGAATTTATGGAACTCTTATGTAAAAAAGTGCTCTTTAAATATTATTGAAACCATGCGTATTTAGCAGCAGGAGGTGGGCCTATTCTATTGATGGAGGGAACAATAGTTTAAAACAAATCAAAAATATTCTTCTAACTGTAGCTTGCATGAGTCTAAAATTTATAACCTGCTCAATAAGATTTTAGTCACCAGTGTGGTTGGCTTATAACTCTTTGATTTGGATAAGACTCAGAGTCTTTAATGAGTCTAGTGGTGCTAATTCCAAGAAACTCTCAGGTGGGAAAGGGTGAAAGGGTGTCCAGAGAATAAGAGAAAACTAAAGCATGCCTGTGGTAAGGCACCCGATAAAAGCCAGCTGCTGGCTTGCTTCCTACCTTCTTTCCTTCTCTCCTTTCTCCCTCCCTTCCTCCTTTTCACCCTTCTTTTTTCCACTTCCTCCTCTTCATCTTCCTCTTTCTCTCCCTCCCTACCCCTCTGTTTCTATCTCTTTTCTTTCTCCCTTCCCTACTTCCCATTTCTTGCTTGCCTGCCTTCTTACCATAACCTAATGGAATTAAGAGTGATTTTTATCTCATGTTTGAATATGCTCAGAAACAATATTTCTCACAATTAGTTTTCATGTGATTTAATTATAACCCATCAGATTCTACTTTTTTTAGTTTATTTATTTTGAGAGAGAGAGGAAGAGAGTTTATTTATTAAGTTTATTTACTTATTTAGAGAGAGAGAGAGAGAGAATCCCCATTCCAAGCCGGTTCCACACTGCAGGCTCCACACTGTCAGTGCAGAGCCTGATGCGGGGCTTGAGCCCATGAACCATGAGATCATGACCTGAGCTGAAACCAAGAGTTTGACATTTAACCAACTGAGCCACCTAGGCACCCCCTTCTTTCTTTCTTTATTTATTTTGACACTGGCGGAAAGACAGTTTTTATTACTTTTATGTACCAAAAACCCAACAGTTTATGCTTAGCCCAGTTCGGTGAACAGCTCTTTGCCTTTTCCACCTTGGCAGTGTGACCCACCCACTCTGGGCTTGGGTGTTGCCTCCGCAGTGATGGCGGATCTCATCATATCTATTGCCATCATCAGTCCTGAGAGCTTCTACCTGCTTAGCCAGTGCTCTCTTGTCTTCTGAACTTACCTGTGTGAGGGTGTCAGTGATGCAGGTCTTCCTGTGAACCAGACGCCCCAGGCTGGCCTTCCCCTTGACGACGCAGCAGGGAGCCCCCATCTTACCGCACAGAGCAGGCAGAAAGTCAACCAGCTCAATGAGATCCACCTCCTGTGCAATCACTACCAGCTGAGCCTTCTTGTATTCCACTAAGGTGGTGACTGTATTTACCCCTGCTTGAAGGACAGGTGGCCTCTTCATGGGGACATCGCCTTAGACAGCAGCTTTCTTTGCTTTGGTCAACAATCTCGGTTCTTCTCTTGCTTTGTCTCTGGTCTTTGTGAGCCAGCTTCAGCTATTGAATGGCTGTTTGGTGTTCCAAGGCCTGAGAGAACTGAATGGTCAGAGTCACTTTCAGAAGTTTATAGAGTAAATAGCCTTTTGTTGCTATGGCCATATGTAGTAGGACTGTTTGACAAAGCAGCGAGTGGGGTCCCTTTCAGGCTGGATGTCCAATGTCAAAATTCTTGGGCCTTTTCTCAATCAGGGGATGGAACACCTTCCTGGCCTCTGGTCTCTTTATTCCAGCAGGGGCCCAGCGCCCCTTCTTCCCGTCAACCCTCTTTCCTTTTGGCAGCCAGGACAGATGAAGGAGAGCCGATTCTACTTTTTTTTTTAAAAACATTGGTGAAAGGTTGACAGTCATCACAATGCTGTTTCTTGACCTCTGAACTTTGGGTTGTGACCTCTGAACTTCAGATTATCTGTAAGCACATTTCCAGAGGCTCCAAAGTACTTGCCTTTTTCCCTCCACCCCTTTATTTTTAGTTCCACTTCTATTATTTTTCCCTTCTTCAATGCTTTTATACCCTAAAATAAGGCTCCTGTTCTTGTACATCCTATTTTATGCTTTTTGTCTATAAATTCTGTTCCAAATCACAGACACAATAGATTCTTGGGTTCCGTTGTATGTGTTTTTACATGTTTTTACATGTTAAGAATTTAAATTAGTAACTTTATAAATCCTAACTGATTTACTTCTTAGTTTTCTACTGAAGTTATGCGAGATGAAAAATTAGAGCACTCCCTTCTTCATGAAAATTATGTATCCCAGGTAGCTGTCCTAACCTGGGCTCAGATAAAACTCATTTTGCATTGACATTTCTTGACATTCTTGGCAGGATATATAGCAACTCTTCTGAGGTCACCTGGCAGTCCTCTGGAACTCGGTGCGTGGTATCAGCTAGGGCCGTTTGTGCCCCTCCGACCTCTCCAGACCTCACAGGTGCACTAGGTGAGTTCTCCTGCTGTCTGGACTTCCTCAATTTGAGTTGATGGTCCTGGCTTTTATTCATACTGTTGAGGGTTACCAGGAATGCTCTGTATGTAGAAATAACCTAGAGGGGTTGGGGTTGGTGTGTTGGTTGTTTTAATGTGGCATTATATTGATGTTATGAGTGTAAGACTTGAGTAAATTTACTGGCTAGAAATATGAAAGACTGAATCACTCAGCTTCAAAAAGCAGGGACGCTTGCTCCTTCCTGCTAAATGATGCTGCAAGGTAACTGAAAGCCTAGCAGAAGTGTGTGAGGACATTCCTGGAGATGTGTAGTGGTCCCACAGGAATTTCCCATGTCATAAGATACTTGATGATTGGCTAGTCCGGGGATGCACCCATAAGGATTGATCAGGCAGTGCTCCCAGCTCCCTCGATGGTCTTAGACCTCACTGAGGGAAACCGAGACACATAAGAAAGTGTTTCACGACCATTTGGGAGTGATTGCCAATAAGCAGCACCCTCTCGACCCATAACACTTGATATCCTTAGATTTTTTTCAGGCTTTGTTCTAAAAGCTGAAACTGAAAGAAATGGGCAACCGTGCTTCCAAGACTGGAACAGTCCCCCAGAAAATGAGCAATCCCCCATGGAAAACTCCCATAGCCTATTAGTATGATACATGTGAAACCTATACTTTCAAGTGGTTACTTCAATGGGAAAATTTAAGGATAACCTGAGTCTCAGCTGACCCAAATAAGGTTCTTCCGACATGTCTGAATTCATTTTCTTTTATGCACAATGCGAGAAACCTGTCTGTAAGACCAACCAACCAGAAACTAGGGAGTTACTTGGTCGAGTCAGCGAAGCCCCCAGCTTTTGGGGAGGAATCGTCAGTTGTAGAGGTTCTCAGGGTTTGTTTGTTGGTGTTTGTTGCTTCAGCTTTTGGTATCTTTGCACAAAAACAGCTGTGTTCTAACTAGAAATGGAAAATAATTAAGGGCTTTGTAAATTATGATGCTGTCTCATTATTAGTTTTGTTTTAATAAAAGGGGGGCCATTTGGCAATTGGGTCTCTAATGTCCTCTTCACAAATATTAGTGAAACAAAGGCTTAACAGATATATTCAGAACATTTCATCCTAAAGCAGCAGAGTACACATTCTTTTCGAGTGCACATGAAACATTCTCCAGAATAGATCACATACTGGTTCACAAATCAGCCCTCATCAAATACAAAAACATTGAACTCATACCATGCATATTTTCAGACCACAACACTATGAAACTAGAAGTTAACTGCAAGAAAAAATTTAGAAAGACCAAAAATACATGGAGGTTAAAGAATATCCTACTTGGGGCACCTGGGTGGCTCAGTCAGTTAAGTGTCCAACTTAGACTCAAGTCATGATCTTGTAGTCCATGAGCTTGAGTCCCAGCTCAGAGTCTGGAAACTGCTTTAGATTCTGTGTCTCCCTCTCTCTCACCCATTCCTCACTCACAGTCTGTCTCTCTATCAAAAATAAATAAACACTTAAAAAATTTAAAAAGGAATATCTTACTAAAGAATGAATGGGTTAACCAGGAAGTAAAGACAAAATAAAATAGTACATGGAAGCAAATGAAAATAAAAACATGGTAGTCCAAAACCTTTGGGATGAAGCAAAGGCATTCCTAAGAGGGAATTATATTGCAATACAGGCCTACTTCAAGAAGAATGAAAGTCTCAAATAACAACCTAACCTTATACCTAAAGGAGCTAGAAAAATAACAGCAAATAAAGCCTAAAGCAAGCAGAAGAAGGGAAAAAATAAAGATTACAGCAGAAATAAATGATATAGAAACAACAACAAAAGAGTGTAACAGTTGATCCTGGCAATAGATGCAGAAAAGCATTTGACAAAGTACAGCATCCGTTCTTGAGAAAAACCCTCAACAAAGTAGTGATAGATGGACCATAACTCAATGTCATAAAGGCCATATGTGAAAGACCCACAGCTAATATCAACCTCAATGGGGAAAAACTGAGAGCCATTCCCTTTTGGTCAGTAACAAGACAAGGATGTCCACTCTCACCATTACTATTTAATATAGTACTGGAAGTCTTAGCCTCAGCAATCAGACAGCAAAAAGAAATAAAAGTCATCCAAATCAGCAAGGAAGACATCAAACTTTCACTATTTGCAGACGACATGATACTTTATGTGGAAAACCCAAAAGACTCCACCAAAAAAATTGCTAGCACTAATAAATGAATTCCGCAGTCATAGGATATAAAATCAATGTACAGAAATCTGTTGCATTTTATACACCAATAATGAAACAGCAGAGAAAGAAATCAAGGAATAAGTCCAATTTGCAACTGCACCAAAACCAATAAGATACCTAGGAATAAACTTCACCAAAGAGGTAAAAGATCTGTACTCTGAAAACTGTAGAACACTTATGAAAGAAATTGAAGAGAACACAAAGAAATGGAAAAGCATTCCATGCTCATAAATTGAAAGAATATTGATAAAATGTTTACACTACCCAAAGCAATCTACCTATTTAATGAAATCCATATCAAAATACCACCAGCATTTTTCATGGAGGTAGAACAAACAACCCTAAAATTTGTAAGAAACCACAAAAGACCCTGAACAGCCAAAGCAATCCTGAAAAAGAAAAACAAAATGGAGGCATCACAATTCCAGATTTCAAGCTATTTTACAAATCTGTAGTCATCAGAATAATATGGTACTGGTACAAAAACAGATAATGGACCAGTAGAACAGAATAGAAAACCCAGAAATGGACCCACAACTCTATGGTCAACTAATTTTTGACACAGCAGAAAAAAATAGCCAATGGAAAAAAGACAGTCTTTTCAACAAGTGGTGTTGGGAAAACTGGACAGCAACATTTAGAAGAATGAAACTGGACTTTCTTACATCATACATAAAAATAAATACAAAATGTGAGTCAAGAAACCATCAAAATCCTAGAGGAGAACACCGGAGCAACCTCTTTGACCTTGACGAAAGCAACTTCTTACTAGACATGTCTCTGGAGGCAAGGGGAACAAAACAAAACAAACAAACAAACAAAAAGAACTATTGGGACTTCACAGGATAAAAATCTTCTACACAATGAAGGAAACAATCAACAAAACTAAAAGGCAGCCTACAGAATAGAAAATATTTGCAAATGACATATCTGATAAAGGGTTGGTATCCAAAGTCTACAAAAAACTTATCAAACTCAACACCCTAAAAGCAAATAATTCAGTGAAGAAATGGGCAGAAGACATGAATCAACACTTTTCAGAAGAAGACATCCATATGGCTAACAGGCAAATAAAAAGATGCTCAATATCGCTCATTATCAGGGAACTACAAATCAAAACCAAGTAAGATACCACTCACACGTGTCAGAATGGCTGACATTAACACAAGAAACAATAGGTGTTGTCGAGGATGTGAGAAAGGGGAATCTTCTTGCACTGTTGGTGGGAATGCAAACTGGTGCAGCTACTCTGGAAAACAGTATGTTTCCTCAAAAAGTTAAAAATACAATTACCTTACAGCCCAGCAATTGCACTAATAGATATTTGCCCTAAGGATACAAAAATACAGATTTGAAGGGCACATACATACATGCACCCCCAATGTTTATAGCAACATTATC
This sequence comes from Mungos mungo, assembly GCA_004023785.1. NCBI lineage: Eukaryota > Metazoa > Chordata > Mammalia > Carnivora > Herpestidae > Mungos > Mungos mungo. The sequence goes on along the minus strand of PISW01015018.1, from coordinate 6,664 downwards.
AACAATAACCAAACTATGGCAAGAGCCCAAATGTCCATTGACTGATGAATGAATAAAGATGTGACATATATACACAATGAATTATTACTAAGCCATCAAAAAGAATGAAATCTTGCTATTTGCAACGACTTTGGTGGAGCTAGAGTGTGTCATGCTCAGCAAAATACATCAGTCAGAGAAAGATGATTTCACTCCTCTGTGTGGAATTTATGAAACAAAACAGATGAACTTATGGAAAAGGGGAAAAAAGAGAACAAACTAAAGGTTGATGGAGGGGCCTGAGTGGGGGATGGGCTAGATGGGTGATGGATATTCAGATGGGCACTTGTTATGATGAGCACTGGGTGTTGTACATAAGTGACAAATTACTGAATTCTACTCCTGACACCAATATGGCACTGTTTGTTAACTAAGTAAAGTCAACTAAAAACTTTTTTAAAAGACTTAGAAAAAAGGCTCTTTACCCAAAACTTACATTTTCTGAGGTGATAAGGAAGTAGCCAGAGAGGTCATCATCCCAATTCTTCAAGATTGAAAAGTGATCATAACTCAGGGGGGAACTGAAACTGTGCTCCAAAGGGTTAATGAGATTAAATGACCAGAAAGTTTAAAGTTTGTTTGTCAGATAACTGTTTCCTCCTAATCAGCTATTGTGTCTTTTCAGACCCCACCCACAAACTCACTAACTGTCTCAGCAAAGGCCCGGACTCAAGGTCCACTGATATGGTTCCAGCCTAGGAACAAGTAAGGAAAGCCCTGCATGCCTTACCCTAGACAACAAGCCTAAGACCCCATCCAGGTCATACCAGCTCTTGGAGCCGAGCCCATTGCCCCTTCTCCTCGTTCTAAGGTAATGTCCTGATGTCAGGGACTGAACTTTGCCTTGTGCTGATGTTAAGTCTCCCCGCAAAGTGAACATGGGAATATACATTACATACATGTTTGTTCAATGCACATACTCCATCTTTCCTCATAAATAATCACAGATTTCCTTACCCTTCTATCAAGATGTGCGTAAAGAATTCTTTGGATTTTTTCCTCTCCTGTCTGTTCAAGTCTATTCCAATGTTGCCTTCGTTCCTTCACATTGTACTTATTGGAATTCTTTCGCTATCCATGCACTCTTAAAAATGCTTTACCAAATGCAAAAACAGATAATCTAAGACAAGCACAAACGTGTTTGTTTGTCAGTGGGACTTAACAGAGAACATATATCACTTTTAAGCTTCCCATTATTTGTGTTACACTAAGTTCCTCCCAGTGAGGAACCCTAGGTTAGAAAATACATGTATTCACATCTGGCAACAAGGGGCTTGATGAACTCAGGAAGATCAGCCAGTCACCCTGTCACCAACAGACGTAAAAACATAAGGTTGATCATTAATGCTTTCTGAGGAAAGATTGTTGGTCAACAGGGGGAAATGATAAAGGACATTTTCAACTTTTAATGTTTGTGGGACCTGTTCCTGGGCTCTCAAAGAAGCTATACTTTAATGTTTATCAAGAACAAAATGACTCAGCAAAGCCTCAAAGTGCGGGCTCTACTTCTGCCCAAAGCACACATTGTTCATCTTTACATTAAAAAAAGAAAATAACCAAAACGGAGATTTCTGAACATAAAGATAAGAAAAACCAAGAAACCTCTCTTGTTCCCATCAAATTAAAGTCATATAGCCTTGAATATACTACATTAGAGTCTGTAGCATTCTGGAAAGTCCTTCCCCATGATAATTTGCAACTCTTTATGTAAAAAATATGTATAACACTGCATCAAATGTCCTTTTCCTGGAGCACTGTCTTCTCTGTGAAGATTGTGTATCTCTGGAAGCTTTCCTAACGTGGGCTGGAATAAAACTCTTTTCCTTTCCCTTTAAAATTAAAAAAAATTTTTTTAATGTTTTTTAAAATTTATTTCTGAGAGACAGAGAGACAGCATGAGCAGAGGAGGGTCAGAGAGAGAGGGAGACACAGAATCAGAAGCAGGCTCCAGGCTCCGAGCTAGCTGTCAGCACAGAGCCCGACGTGGGGCTCGAACCCACAAACCGTGAGATCATGACCTGAGCCGAAGCCAGAAGCCAGACGCTTACCTGACTGAGCCACCCAGGTGCCCCATCCTTTCCCTTTAAAATTTTTTAAAAGGTTTGTTCATTTTGCATCAACAATGCTGGTGCATGGAAACTGTGAGACAATAAACATATGCTGTTTTAAGTGCATAAATTTGTAGGGTTTTGTTTTGTTTTTTGTTTTTTGTTTTTGAAAACATGTGCTTTAATAATCTTTTTAAATTAATTAATGTATTTTAAAATTTACATCCAAGTTAGTTAGCATATAGCACAACAATGATTTCAGGAGTGGATTCCTTAATGCCCCTTACCCATTTAGCCCATCCCGCCTCCCAAAACCCCTCCAGCAACCCACTGTTCGTTCTCCATATTTAAGAGTCCATATGTTTTGTCTCCCTCCCTGTTTTTATATTATTTTTGCTTCCCCTCCCTTATGCTCATCTGTTTTGTATCAGAACATCCTCATATGAGTGAAATCATATGATACTTGTTTTTCTCTGATTGACTAATTTCACTTAGCATAATACCCTCCAGTTCCATCCATGTAGTTGAAAATGGCAAATTTCATTCTTTTTTATTGACGAATAATACTCCATTGTGTATATATACCACATCTTCTTTACCCATTCATCCATCAGTGGACATTTGGGCTCTTTCCATACTTTGGCTATTGTTGATAGTGCTGCTATCAACACTGGGGTGCATGCTTTTGAAACAGCATATCTGTATCCCTTGGATAAATACCTAGTACTGCAATTGCAGGGTCATAGGATAGTCCTATTTTTAATTTTTTGAGAAACCTCCACAATGTATTCCAGAGTGGCTGTACCTGTTTGCATTCCCACCAGGAGTGCAAATAGATCTTCTTTCTTCTCATCTTCGTCAACATCTGTTATTGTCTGAGTTGTTAATGTTAGCCATTCTGACAGGTGTGAGGTGGTATCTCATTGTGGTTTTGATTTGTATTTCCCTGATGATGGGTGATGTTGAACATTTTTTCATGTGTCTGTTGGCCATATGGAAGTCTTCTTTGAAGAAGTATCTATTCATGTTTTTTTGCCCATTTCTTCACTAGATTATTTGTTTTTTGGGTGTTGAGTTTGATAAGTTCTTAATAGATTTTGGATACTAACCCTTTATCTGATATGTTGTTTGCAAATATCTTCTCTCATTCCATTGGTTGCCTTTTAGTTTTACAGATTGTTTCCTTTGCTGAGCAGAAGCTTTTTATTTTGATGAGGTCCCAGTAGTTCATTTTTGCTTTTGTTTTCCTTTCCTCCGGAGACGTGTAGAGTAAGAAGTTGCTGCGGCCAAGGTCAAAGAGGTTTTTTGCCTGCTTTCTCCTCAAGGATTTTGATGGCTTCCTGTTTTACATTTAGGTCTTTGAGTTTATTTCTTGTGTACGGTGTAAGAAAGTGGTCTAGGTTCATTTTTCTGCATGTCACTGTCCAGTTTTCCTAGCATCACTTGTCTTTATTCCATTGGATATTCTTTCCTGCTTTGTCAAAGACTAGTTGGCCATATGTTCATGGGTCCATTTATAGGCTATCTATTCTGTTCCATTGATCTGCAGATCTGTTTTTGTGCCAGTACCATTCTGTCTTAATGATTACAGCTTTGTAATACAGCTTGAAGTCTGGGATTGTGATGCCTCCAGCTTTCAGGATTGATTTGGCTATTCGGGGTCTTTTCTGGTTCTATACAAATTTTAGAATTGTTTGTTCTAACTCTGTGAAAAATGCTAGTGCTATTTTGATAGGTATTGCATTGAATATGTAGATTGCTTTGGGTAGTATTGAAATTTTGACAATATTTGTTCTTCCTATGCAGGAGCATGGAATATTTTCTTTTTGTGTGTGTGTGTATATTCAATTTCTTTCATAAGCTTTTTATGGTTTTCAGTGTATAGATTCTGGGTTTTTGGTTTTTTTTTTTTTGAGAGACAGAGTGAGCAGGGAACGGTCAGAGAAAGGGGGAGATACAGAATCTGAAGACGGGCTCCAGGCTCTGAGCTAGCTGTAAGCACAGAGTACAATGCAGGGCTCGAACCCACAAACCGTGAGATCATGACCTGAGATGAAGTCAGACGCTTAACTGACTGAGCCACCCAGGAGCCCCAGGTATTTTTTTTAATGTAGTGATTGAATACAAATATATTTACTCTCTGGCCTCATTTTCTTTTATGTCTCTTAATGCTCTTGCCCTTCTCTCTTCCTTTACTTCAATTCAGCCCCAGGTGTCCCTGGCTTTTCTGTTGCTCTAGGGTTATTCAGCCCTTAATGGGATGAACTGCAGGCTGTGCTTATCCTAGGAAGACTGGCCCATCCAAACCCTGGCCCAGAGGCTGAGATTTAGATGACATGGAGGGTGAAAGGAAATGCACTCAAATATGCATCTGAGGCAGTCAGAGAATTCCAGGATACAATTCTCATTTAAAAAAGGGCAAGCAATCTCCAAGGGACTAGAGCACACAGCATTTAGTATAAGTCTTCAGTATAGCACTTCACATCATCATGGCTCCTGCAAATGCTCAGACTTTCAGGGGAGCCTGCGTGTTTGGTAAGCCTGCATATATATGAGGGTTTTCAAACGATGAGACAATTATGTCAAATAAAAGCTGTATTTTCTAAAGTGTACAACTCTGTAAGTCTATATGGAGAGTTATAAGCTGATTGTTACAAAGGGATTTTATTGTTGTTGTATACCTCCTCTACTGAAGTGATCTCAGTTTAATCTAAGTGACTTTTCAACACTGGTTTCCAGACATACGTGAAACTGAAGTTACAAATGGTATTATTAAATCATGTTGTGTGATTCCTTAAAGTATGACACCTATTGATTAACATCATTGTTCCTACCATGCCAAAAATAATTAAGAGAGTTTATAACAATAAAAAGCAAATTACTGCAAGGATGTACTCAAAACAATCCAGTACTGGCACAAAAATAGACACATAGTTTAAATGACATGATCTAAGTTTTAAAATGATTGCTCTGGGTACTGTGTGGGAATAGTTTTAAGGAGCAAGAGCCAAAGTAAAAAGACTACTTAGGGGTTTCAGTATTCAAGGCAAGAGATGAGTTGTCTTGGACTAGTCGATGGAGAGAACTGAACGGAGTCAGGATATATATTTAGGGTAGATTCAGCAGGGGGTCCTAAGAGATTAGAAGTCAGGTGTGATTAACTGGCTAGATTGTGTGCCTATTTATGGGATGGGATGGACTTGAGGTTTGAGGACAAAGTTCTGTTTTGCCATTTTAAGTTTGAGATATGTTCTAAACATTCTTATAGAAAAAACAAACAGGATGTTGAACATGACAGAGTTCCAGGGGGAAAGCAAGGATCAAGATGGAGATTTGGGAGTTCTCAAAATATGGATGTATAAAAAGTCCTAGAAATGGATGAGGGTGCCTAAGGAGAATGCATAGCTAGAGAAGAGAACTTGTCACATAACTAAATTCAACATGTAGAGATCAAGCAGCGAACAAGGAATTAGTAGAGAAGACTGAGAAAGAGCAGGTAGTAAAGTAGAAAGGAAACCAGAAGTGTGTGGTCTCATGGACAAAAAGTATTTCAGGAAAAGGGGAGTGGTCAAAAGTGTGAAATCCTACAGAGAGGTTAAAGTAAGATTAGAACACAAAAGTGGCCATTTGATTTAGCTACATGAAAATTGTTGATTCTTAAGATCGCTTTTAGTATAGCAGTGAAAACAACAGCATGGTTATGGCGGTCCAGATGGGCCCAAAGTAGAGACATTAGTATCATAACTCCCTTCGGGGCATTTTTCTCTGAAAAGATTTGGAAATATTGAGGGATGGGAGTGTACGATATCAAAGATGTGGGGTTTTCCTTTTTTAAGAGTATTAGACATGAGCCCATGTTTACATGCTGATAGCAATGACCCAGCAAACAGGGGGAAAAATACCTATGATATTGGGAAAAGAAAGAATAACTTTATTTTCAATTTTTTAATGTTTATTTATTTTTGAGAGAGAGAGACACACACACAAAGTGTGAGTGGAGGTGGGGCAGAAAGAGAGGGAGACACAGACTCCAAAGCAGGCTCCAGGCTCTGAGCTGTCAACACAGGGCCGGACGCGGGGCTCAACCCATGAACTGTAAGATCATGACCTGAGCTGAAGTCTGATGCTTAACCAAATGAGCCACCCAGGCACTCCAGAAACAATAACTTTAGAAGGAAACTTTTTGAAATGGCCTCAGATGGAATTCAGAGCCCAAGTAGACTTTGATAGAAGCAGGAATACCTCATGTAGACTTAAAATTATTCAACATTCTTACTTCTATTTCTTCTTTTGTTGCTTTTGGATTTCATATTTTTCTAGGAATTTGTCCATTTCAAATAAAATTTTCAAATTTCTGGCAAAATATTCATAAGCTTTAATCATTTTAATGCCAAGTGACTTTGTAGTGCTGTTCTTTTTTCATTCCTGGTATTTTATTTGTGTTTTTTCTTTTTTTTTCTTGAAGTTTTTCATGAAACTTATAATTATGAATGTATTTTAACTAAACATTTACCTGTAAATAACTTTATTTCCCTTGATTTCAGTTAGTTACAAAAGTTCACAGTCTTTTTTTTTTT
>PISW01015017.1:0-18594 GCA_004023785.1 Mungos mungo | reverse complement strand
AGCATTGTGATCTGAAAGTGTGCATGGTATGATCTCAATTCTTTTGTATTTATGGAGGGCTGTTTTATGACCCAGTATGTGATCAGTCCTGGAGAATGTGCCATGTGCACTCGAGAAGAAAGTGAATTCCCTAGCGTCAGGATGCAGAGTTCTAAATATATCTATCAATTCCATCTGCTCCAGTGTGCCATTCAGGTCTGTTGTTTCTTTAGTGATTTTCTGTCTGGCTGACCTATCCATTGTTGTAAGTGGGGTATTAAAGTCCCCTGCAATTAGCACATTCTTATCAATAAGATTGCTTTTGTTTGTGATTAATTGTTTTATGTATCTAGGAGCTCCCAAATTTGGCGCATAAATGTTTATAATTGTTAGCTCTTCTTCATGTAGAGTCCCGGTAATTATTATATAGTGTCCGTCTTCATCTTTTGTTACTGCCTTTATTTTAAAGTCCAGTTTGTCTGATATAAGTATGGCTACTCCAGCTTTCTTTTGGCTTCCAGTTGCATGGTAGATATTTCTCCATCCCCTTACTTTCAATCTGAAGGTGTCTTCAGATCTAAGGTGAGTCTCTTGTAAGGTTTTACTTGATAATAAATTGAGATTGAATTGATTGGCTATTTAACAAGATAAATACTAAAGCACCAGCCACAACTATTGGTATAGGATGAGGTCTGTAGATGCTTGGGCTTTTGATTTGTGGCAAAACAACTGGGGATATGTAAAAAAAAAAAGCTATAAGAAGGGTAAAAGAAAGTAATTTTATCCTAAATTAGATTGGTTGTTTGGAAAGAAATGGCTTTAGGACAAAGTTAAAGGGAAAAGAAATCAAAAAAAGAATTTTATGTGTGAGATGAATGGAATATTAAAGGTATATAGGTATAAGGTTGAAAATTCTGCTTTTCTCTCTTTTCAAAAGACAAGGTTTTCTGGACCTTTGGTCTGCTCTTGATTAGATTATGCAAATGAAGGGTTTCTCTTCTGTTAAGAAGGCAAAAGCTTTAGGTCTTATCTTTATCAGGTCTTTGATTGCTTAGTTAAAACTTCTCTGAGGTTAAAAAAGTTAGGTTTTGCTGAAGGACCCAAGGGCAAATAAGATCTGTTATTGCCACTTTGGTTTAGTAATGATAGAAGAGTCTTTTAACCAATTAGGCCCTTTCATCGAGGATGCCCAGTTACTTTAAAAAGCACTCTAGTGTACTAGAGTCATATAGCATGGGTAAATGCTGCAACTGCTCATATATATTTGCAATTCCTAAAGTCTTAATGTTTTGGTATAAGATCATTACTTACCACCTTTAATAGGAGAAAGTTACCAGTCAAAGGGGACCTCAGTGCCTCCTTAATTAACATTAAACAAGGTCCCAATGAGCCTTTTGCCAACTTTGTCCATCGGCTTCTCACAGCAGCAGGGCATATTTTTGTCAATGCTGATGCCGGCGCCAAATTTGTTAAACAACTTGCATACGAAATGCAAATTCTGCGTGTCAGGTGGACATTAGGCCTTATCGAAAAAAGATCTCTCTGGCTATAATTGGCAATGGCTGCAGCCCTGCAGGGGTTTACAACTAAAGAGCTGCAAGGTCAGCAAAAGAGAGGAAAACGTTTCAGCTGTGGTAAAGAAGGCCATTTTGCCAAGGACTATAGATCCAACAAGCAGATGCAGCCCGATGGTTGCCAGAGAGACTAGTAAAGCAAATTGATCATAATACTCAGTCTTCCAAGAAGAAGACGTCTCCTTGAGAAATATCTTTGTCTTTTCTCTTAAGAACCATGTTTGGGAAATGGTGGCACCTTCTCTGGATGGCTGGAGAAAGAAGACTGAGAGGCTTCGGGAAGATCTGGAGAAGAGGAGGAGGGAGCCCATCCACAGTCCTTTCCTCAGTGGATTTCATGGACTTTTACCCTATCTCCTCCCGCTTTTGGAACCTATTGTGGGTTTGCTGATCTTGGTGTCTTTGGGCACTGTTCTATTCAAAAAGGTCATGGCATTTCTAACGCAGCAAATAGATGCTATCAAGATGCAGCCTATCCAGGTCCATCATCATAAGCTCCATGTGGCCTACCAGAAGGTCGATGAAGAGCTGTATTATGGCAAGAGGCACGGGCTGGTTAGCCGATGACAGGTAAGAGGGGCCTTACCATCCTATCAACCTAAGACAGGCTACTCAGGCACAGGCTTCTGGGTATGTGCATGACGGGTAAGAAGGATTGGAAGGCCCCCAACATAAGACAGGCACAGTCCTTTCCTTGCCTATACAATTATATTCCAGAAGTAGCCCTTTATTGAAAAAATTAAAAAAGGGGGACCTGTCGGGAGCTCCCAGGAGAGCTGCCAGAAGAAAAGACAGGTGCCTTGAACCTGCAAGATCAGCCACCCGCACAGCAACACATGCAGGTTGAGTAAGTGTCCACTTGTGCTCCCTACTTCACGAGGATTCACTCCGCAGCACATTTGGGCCCCATTCATAAGCTTTTCCTGGAGCTGGGACACTGGGTACCAAGGGGGTGACAGAGCCAGCGCAAGGGTCCCCAACACTCCCAGGAGAATCAAAGGAGCAGAACTAATTCCAGTCCTGCGATCTCTTGGAAGACAGATTTGAAAAGCAATGGGAGCCACTGGCACTGCTGAAAGGTGGCGGGAAGTCCAGTCAAGAAGGCAGACTCTTGCTCACGATAAAGGACATCATGACCTCTCTCCCCAAGGTGGAAACATGTGGAGGTTGAGTAAGTGTCCATTTGGCTCTCATTACTTCATGAGAATTCACTCCGCATCACATTGGGCCCCATTCGTAAGCCTTTCTTGGACCTGGGACACAGGGTACCAAGGGGTTGACAGAGCCAGTGAAGGGTCACCAAAACACCCAGGGGAATCAAAAAAGCAGAACGACCAACAGTCCCGTGATCTTCTTTGAAGACGGATTTGAAAAGCAATGGGTGCCACTGGCACCGCTGAAAGATGGCAGAAAGTCCAGTCAAAAATATGGAGTCTTGCTCAGGAAAAGGGACATTGGGATCTCTGTCCCCAAGGCGGCAAACACGTGCAGGTTGAGTCAGTGTCCACTTGGTGGTCTCTACTTAGCAAGGATTCACTCCGGAGCACATTTGTGCCCCATTCGTAAGCCTTTCCCGGAAGTGGGAAACGGACGTACTGAGGGGGTGAAAGAGCCACCACAAGGGTCACCAACACACCCAGGGGAATCAAAAGAGAACTAACATCAGTCCCGAGATCTTCTTTGAAGATGGATTTAAAAGCAATGCATGCCACTGGCACCGCTAAAAGGTGGCGGGAAGTCCAGTCAAGAAGAAGGACTCTTGCTCAGGACAAGGGACATTGGAATCACTATCTCCAAGGCGGCAAACACGTGCAGGTTAAGTAAGTGTCCACTTGCTGCTCCCTACCTCACGAGGATTCATTCCGCAGCATATTTGGGCCCCTTTCATAAGCTTTTCCTGGAGCTGCGACACTGGGTACCAAGGAGGTGACAGAGACAGCTCAAGGGTCACCAACCACTCAGGGGAATCAAAAGAGTGGAACTAAAACCAGTCCCGAAATCTTCTTTGATGACAGATTTGAAAAGCAATGCGTGCCACCGGCACCACTGAAATGTGGCAGGAAGTCTAGTCAAGAACTCTGACTCTTCCTCAGGACAAGGGGCATCGGGATCTCTGCCCCAAGGCAGCAAAAACATGCAGGTTGAGTAGGTGTCTACTTGGTGCACCCTACTACATGAAAATGCACCATGCAGCATATTTGGGCCCCATTCGTAAGCTTTTTTCAGAGCTGGGACACTGGGTATCAAGGGGGTGACAGAGCCACGCAAGGGTCACCAAAACACCCAGGGGAATCAAAAGAGGAGAATTAACATCAGTCCTGCTATCTTCTTTGAATACTGATTAGAAAAACAATGCGTGCCACTGGCACTGCTGAAAGGTGGCGGGAAGTCCAGTCAAGAAGACCGACTCTTGCTCAGGACAAGGGACATCAGGATCTCTGTCCCCAAGGCGGCTAACACATGCAGGTTGAGTAAGTGTCCACTTGGTGTCCCTACCTCACTAGGATTCACTCCACAGCACATTTGGGCCCCATTCATAAGCTTTTTCCGGAGCTGGGACACTGGGTACAAGGGGGTGACAGAGCCACGCAAGGGTCACAAAAACACCCAGGGGAATCAAAACACCAGAACTAACACCAGTCCCGGGATCCTCTTTGAAGAAGGATTTGAAGAACAATGCATGCCACTAACACCACTAAAAGGTGGCGGGAACTCCAGTCAAAAAGACTGACCATTGCTCAGGACAAGGGACATCAGGATCTCTGTCCCCAAGGCGGGAAACACGTGCAGGTTGAGTAAGTGTCCACTTGTACTCCCTAAATCATGAGGATCACTCCGCAGCACATTTGGGCCCCATTCATAAGCTTTTCACGGAGCTGGGACACTGGGTACCAAGGAGGTGACAGACCCAGCACAAGGGTCACCAAAACACCCAGGGGAATCAAAAGTGCAGAACTAACACCAGTCTCGCGATCTTCATGGAAGACAAATTTGAAAAGCAATGCGTGCCATTGGCACTGCTGAAAGGCGGCGGGAAGTCCAGTCACAATGACTGACTCTTGCTCAGGACAAGGGACATCAGGATCTTTTCCCCAAGGCGGAAAACGCATGCAGGTGGAGTAAATGTCCACTTGTGCTCCCTACTTCACGAGGATTCACTCCGCAGCACATTTGGGCCCCATTCATAAGCTTTTTCCGGAGCTGGGACACTGGGTACAAGGGTGTGACAGAGCCAGCGCAAGGGTCACCAAAACACCCAGGGGAATCAAAAGAGCAGAACTAATTTCTGTCCCCGACCTTCTTTGAGGATGGATTTGAAAAGCAATGCATGCCACTGGCACTGCTGAAAGGTGGCGGGAAGTCCAGTCAAGAAGACCGACTCTTGCTCAGGAAAAAGGACATCAGGATCTCTATCCCTAGGCAGCAAACATGTGCAGGTTGAGTAAGTGTCTACTTGGTGCTCCCTATACACGAAAATTCACCCTGCAGCATATTTGGGCCCCATTGGTAAGCTTTTTTTAGAGCTGGGACACTAAGTACTTAGGGGGTGACTGAGCCAGCACAAGGGTCACAAAAACACCCAGGAGAATCAAAAGAGAGGACTAACACCAGTCCCGCAATCTTCTTTGAAGACGGATTTGAGAAGCAAGCGTGCCACTGGCACTGCTAAAAGGTGGCGGAAGTCCAGTGAAGAAGACGGACTCTTGCTCAAAACAAGGGACATTGGAATCTCTGTCCCCAAGGCGGCAAACACGTGCAGGTTGAGTAGTGTCTACTTGGTGCTCCCTTCTACACGAGGATTCACCCTGCAGCATATTTGGGCCCCATTCGTAAGCTTTTCCCAGAGCTGGGACACTAGGTACCAAGGGGTTGACAGAGCCAGCGCAATGATCACCAAAACACCCAGGGGAATAAAAAGAGCAGAACTAACACCAGTCCCGCGATCTTCTTTGAAGACGGATTTGAAAAGCAATGCGTACAACTAGCACCGCTGAAAGGTGGCGGGAACTCCAGTCAAGAAGCCGGACCATAGCCTAGGACAAGGGACAACGGGATCTCTGTCCTCAAAGCAGCAAACACGTGCAGGTTGAGTAAGTGTCCACTTGGCGCTCCCTACTTCACAAGAATTCACTCCGCATCACATTGGGCCCCATTCGTAAGCCTTTTTTGTACCTGGGACACTGGGTACCAAGGGGTGACAGAGCCAGCGCAAGGGTCACCAAAACACCCAGGGGAATCAAAAGAGCAGAACTACCACCAGTCCCGCGATTTTTTTTGAAGACATATTTGAAAAGCAATGTGTGCCACTGGCACCGCTGATATTTGGCAGGAAATCCAGTGAGAAGACAGACGCTTGCTCAGGACAAGGGACATTGGAATCTCTGTTCCCAAGGTGGCAAACATGTGCAGGTTGAATAAGTGTCCACGTGGTGCTCCCAACTTCACGAAGATTCACTCAGCAGCACATTTGGGCCCCATTCTTAAGCTTTTCCAAGAGCTGGGACACTAGGTACAAAGGGGGTGACAGGGCCAGCAGAAGGGTCACCAAAACACCCAGGGGAATAACAAGAGCAGAAGTAACACCAGTCCTGCGATCTTCTTTGAAGACGGATTTGAAAAGCAATGCGTGCCACAGGCGCTGCTGAAAGGTGGCAGGAACTCCAGTCAAGAAGGCGGACACTTGCTCAGGGCAAGGGACATCAGGATATCTGTCCCCAAGGTGGGAAACATGTGCAGGTTGAGTACATCACCACTTGGTACACCCTACCTCACGAGGATTCACTCCTCAGCACATTTGGGCCACATTTGTAAGCTTTTCCAGAAGCTGGGACTCTGGGTACCAAGGGGGTGACAGAGCCAGTGCAAGGGTCACGAAAACACCCAGGGGAATCAAAAGAGCAGAACTAACACCAGTCCCAGGATCTTCTTGGAAGACGGATTTGAAAAGCAATGCGTGCCTTGGCACCTCTGAAAGGTGGCGGGAAGTCCAGTCAAGAAGACAGACTCTTGCTCAGGGCAAGGGACATCGGGATCTCTGTCCCCAAGTCGGCAAACACGTGCAGGTTGAGTAGTGTCCACTTGGTGTCCCTACTACATGAGGATTAACCCTGCAGCGTATTTGGGCCCCATGCATTAGCTTTTTTCAGAGCTGGGACACTGGGTACCAAGGGTTTGACAGAGCCAGGGCAAGGGTCACGAAAACACCCAGGGGAATCAAAAGAGCAGAAATAACACAAGTCCCGCGATCTTCTTTGAAGACGGATTTGAAAAGGGATGCATGCAACTAGCACTGCTGAAAGGTGGCGGGAAGTCCAGTCAAGAAGACAGACTCTTTTTCAAAAGAAAGGACATCGAGATCTCTGTCACAAGTCGGCAAACACGTGCAGATTGCGTAAGTGTCCACGTGGCGCTCCCTACCTAACGATGATTCACTCTGCAGCATATTTGGGCCCCATTCTTAAGCTTTTCTTGGATCTGGGATACTTGGTACCAAGAGGGTGACAAAGCCATGCAAGGGTCACCAAAACACCCAGGGGAATAAAACAAGCAGAACTAACACCTGTCCTGCGACCTTCTTGGAAGATGGATTTGAAAAGCAATGCGTGCCACTGGCACCACTGAAAGGTGGGGGAAGTCCAGTCAAGAAGACCCTCTCTTGCTCAAGACAAGGGACATCGGGATCTCTGTCCCCAATAGGGCAAAGTTATTTAGTCTGAATAAGTGTCAATGTGGTGCTCCTTACTTCCTGGTGTTTCACTCTGCACCACATTTGGGCCCGGGTCTTAAGCTGTTCCCAAAGCCGGGACTCGGTGCCATTGGGGGACAGTGCCACCGTAAGGGTTACAAAAACACCCAGGGGAATAGAGAGACCCGAACTAACACCAGTCCCACGTTCTTCTTTGAGGATGGATTTGAAGAGCAATGCATGCTTCTGGCTCAGCTGAAAGGTTGTGTTTGTCTTGTGTAGGGGACCGTGTCTTGCTCAGGTCCAGGGACACTGGGATATCTGTTCCCCATTCTGCCATAGCATGCCGGCTGCATACGTGTCAAAGTGGAGCTTCGTACTTAACACCGATTCACTCTGCACCTGATGTCGGCCCAGGCCTTGAGCTTTTCCCAGAGCTTGACCTCTTGACCCAGTAAGGACAGAGCCCCAGCAAGTGTTAGCATTACACCCTAAGGAATCACTAGTGCAGAATCAACACCAGGCCCATGATCCCATTGGAGGAGTGATGTGAAGGCCAATGCGTTTGAATGGCCCAGCAGACAGGTGGCATAGTTGCTTAGGAAATGGACTCTTTTCAGGACAAGGGACATCGGGATCTCTGTCCCCAATGCAGAAAAAAACATGCAAGCTGTATAAGTGTCAATATGGTGCACCGTACTTCACGACGAATCACTCTGCAGGGAAGCTGGGCCCCAAGGGGGACGGAGCCACTTCAAGGGTTACAAAAACACCCAGGGGAATTAACAGAACAGAACTAACACCAGTCCCGGGATCTTCTTTGAGGACAGATTTGGAAAGCAATCCGTGTGGCTGCCTCAGCTGAAAGGTTGCATGTAGTCTGTGTAGGTGACCGTGCCCCGCTCAGGTCCAGGGATACCGGGATCTTTGTCCCCCATGCTACAACAGCATGCAGGCTGCATATGTGTCAAAGTAATGCTGTGTACTTCACGCTGATCACTCTGCACCACATTTCAGCCCAGGCCATGAGCTTTTCCCAGAGCTGGGACTCGGGACCCATTGGGGACAGAGCCCTGGGAAGGGTTAGCATTACACCCTTGGGATTAGCCACTGCAGAAGCAACACCTGACCTGTGATCCTGTTGGAGGACTGATGTGAATGCCAATGCGTTTGTGTGTCTCAGATGAAAGGTGGCAGTAAGTCTTCTATAGGGGACAGTCTCTTGCTCAGAGCAAAGGACATCGGGATCTCTGTCCCCAATGCAAGAAAAGCATGCAAGCTGAATAAGGGTCAATGTGATGCTCCATACTTCACGATGATTCACTCTGCACCACATTTGGGCCCAGGTCTTAAATTTTCCCCGAGCTAAGACTCTGGGCTCCACGGGGGACAGAGCCGTAGCAAGGGTTGCAAAAATACCCTGGGGAATATACAGAACAGAACAAACACCAGTCCCACCATATTGTTAGTGGACAGATTCAAAAAGCAAAGTGTGCGGCTGGCTCAGCTGAAAGGCTACGTGTACTCTTGTGTTGGGGACCATTTCTTGCATAGGTCCAGGGACATTGGGATCTCCATCGCCTATGCTGCGACAGCATGCCAGCTGCATACGTGTCAAAGTGGTGCTGTGTGCTTCACGCCAATTCACTCTGCACCAGATTTCAGCCCAGGCCTTTTGCTCTTCCTGGAGCTGGGCCTCAGCACCTATTAGAGGTACGGCCCCATTAAGAGTTAGCAGTGCACCGTAGGGAATCACCAGTCCAGAAGAAATAGCAGACCTGTGATCCCATTGGAGGACTGATGTGAAGGCCAATGCTTTTCGGTGGCTCAGGAGAAAGGTGGCGAGAAGTCTTGTTTAGGGGACATACTCTTGCTCAGGACAAGGGACATCAAGATCTCTGTCCTCAGGGCAGCAAAAGAAGCAGGCTGAATAAGTATCAATGAGGTGCTCCGTACTTCACAACCATTCACTCTGCACCACATTTGAGCCCTGGTCTTAAGCTTTCCCGGAGCTGAGACTCTGTACCCCAAGGGGTGCAGGGCCACCACATGGGTAACAAAAACATCCAGGGAAATAAACAGAGCAGAACTAACACCAGTCCTGCAATCTTCTTTGATGATGGATTTAAAAAGCACTACGTCCCCCATGCTGCGACAGCATTCAGGCTTCATACTTGTCAAAGTGGTTCTGCGTACTCCACACCAATTCATTCTGCACCACATTTAAGCCCAGGCTTTTTGCTCCTCCCCAAGCTGAAACTCAGGACCATGTGTACAGAGTCCCGCCAGAGTTAGCATTATACACGAGGGAATCACCAGTGCAGAAGCAACACCAGACCAGTGATCCCATTAAAGGACTGATGTGATGGCGAATGCGTTTGGGTGGCTCAGTGGAAAGGTGGCAGAAAGTCTTGTTTAGGGGACGGACTCTTGCTCAGGAAAAGGCACATCGGAATCTCTGTCCCCAAAGAGACAAAAACATGCAGGCTGCATTAGCATCAATGTGGTGCTCCATACTTCATGACTACTCCCTCTGCACCACATTTGGGCCCAGGTTTTAAGCTTTTCCCATAGCTGGGACTTGGGGCCCCAAGGGGGACAGGGCCACCGCAAGGGTTACAAAAACTCCCAGGGGAATAAACAGAGCAGAACTAAACCAGTCCCACGATCTTCTTTGAGGACAGAATTCAAAAGCAATGTTTGCGGCTGGCTAAGCTGAAAGGGTATGTGTAGTCTTGTGTAGGGGACCGTGTCTTGCTCAGGTTAAGGGACACCAGGATCTCTGTCCCCCATGCTGAGACAGCATGCAGGCTGCATACGTGTCAAAGTGGTGCTGTGTACGCATCACTGATTCACTCTGTACCACATTTTGGCCCAGGCCTTGAGCTTTTCCTGGAGCTGGAACTCGACACCCATTGGGGACAGAGGCTTGGCAAGGGTTAGCATTACACCCTAGGAATTCACCGGGGCAGAAGCAACACCAGACCCGTGATTCCATTTGAGGACTGATGTGGAGGCCAATGCGTTTGGGTTGCTAACTCAAAGGTGGCAGGAAGTCTTCCTTAGGGGATGGACTCTTGCTCAGGACAAGGGACATCGGGATCTGTGTCCCCAATGCGGCAAAAACATGCAGGCTGAATAAGTGTCAATGTGGTGCTCCGTACTTCAGGACCATTCACTTTATACCACATTTGGGCCCAGGTCTTAAGCTTTCCCTGAGCTGAGACTGGGCCCCATGGGGGACATAGCCCCCACAAGGGTTACAAAAATACCCAGGGGTATAAACAGAGCAGAACTAACACCAGTCCCGTGATATTCTTAGTGGGCAGATTTGAAAAGCAATGCATGTGCCTGGCTCAGCTGAAAGGCTGCATGGAGTCTTGTGTAGGGGACCGTTTCTTGCACAGGTCCAGGGACACAGGGATCTCCATCCCCCATGCTGCGATAGCATGTAGGCTGCATACCTGTCAAAGTGGTGCTGTGACTTCATGCCGATTCACTCTGCACCAGATTTTGGCTCAGGCCTTTAGCGTTTCATGGAGCTGGCCCTCCGCACCTATTAGGGAAACAGCCTCATTAAGGGTTAGCATTGCACCCTAGGGAATCACCAGTGCAGAAGAAACAGCATATCTGTGATCCCATTGGAGAACTGATGTGAAGGCCAATTCGTTTCAGTGGCTCAGAGGAAAGGTGGAGGGAAGTCTTGTTTAGGGGACATACCCTTGCTCAGGATAAGGGACATCAAGATCTCTGTCCTCAGGGCAGCAAAACAAGCAGGCTGAATGAGTTTCAAAGTGGTGTTCTGTACTTCACCACCATTCACTCTGCACCACATTTGGGCCCAGGTCTTAAGCTTTCCCGGAGCTAAGACTTTGGGCCCCAAGGGGGACAGGGCCACTGCATGGGTAACAAAAACATCCAGGGGAATAAACAGAGCAGAACTAACACCAGTCCTGCAATCTTCTTTGAGGAAGGATTTAAAAAGCTATGCATTCGGCTGGCTCAGGTGAAAGGTTGTGTGTAATCTTGTGTAGGGGACCGTATCATGCTCAGGTCCAGGGACACCATGGCTCAGGTGAAAGGTTGTGTGTAATCTTGTGTAGGTGACCGAATCGTGCTCAGGTCCAGGGACACCATGATCTACGTCCCCCATGGTGTGACAGAATTCAGGCTTCATACTTGTCAAAGTGTTGCTGCGTACTTCATGCCGATTCATTCTACACCAAATTTCGACCCAGGCTTTTTGCTCTTCCCCGAGCTGAAACTCGGGACCATGTGGACAGAGCCCTGCCAGGGTTAGCATTACACCTGAGGGAATCACCAGTGCAGAAGCAACAGCGGACCCGTGGTCCCATTGGAGGACTGATGTGAAGGTGAATGCGTTTGGGTGGTTCAGTGGAAAGGTGGTGGGAAGTCTTGTTTAGGGGACAGACGCTTGTTCAGGACAAGGCACATCGGGATCTCTATCCCCAATGCGGCAAAAACATTCAGGCTGAATAAGTATCAATGAGGTGCTCCGTACTTCATGATGATTCACTCTGCACTACATTTGGGCCGAGATCCTAAGCTTTTCCCAAAGCTGGGACTCTGGGCTGCATAGGGGAAGGAGCCACCACAAAGGTACAAAAACACCACAAAGAATAAACAGAGCAGAATTAACACCAGTCCTGTGATCTTCTTTGAGGATGAACTTGAAAAGCAATGTGTGTGGCTGGCTTAGCTGACAGGTTGCATGTAGTCTTCTGTAGGGGACCGTTTCTTGCTCAGGTTTAGGGACCCCGGGATCCCCGGCCCATGCCGCAACGGCATGCAGGCTGCTATGTGTCAAAGTGTTGCTGCATACTTCATGCCGATTCACTGCACCACATTTTGGCCCAGGCCTTGAGCTTTTCCCAGAGACAGGACTCAGGACACTTTGGGGACAGAGCCCCAAAAGGGTTCCCATTACACCTAAGGGAATCACCAGTGCAGAAACAACACCAGACTTGATATCCCATTGGAGGACTGATGTGAAGGCCAATGTGTTTTGGTGGCTCAGTGGAAAGGTGGCAGATAGTCTTCTTTAAGGGACGGACTCTTGCTCAACACATGGGACATCGGGATCACTGTCCCCAATGCGGCAAAAACATGCAGGCTGAATAAGTGTTAATGTGGTGCTCTGTACTTCACGACCATTCACTCTGCACCACACTTGGGCCCAGGTCCTAAGCTTTTCCAGGAGCTGGGACTCTGGGCCACAAGGGGGACAGAGCCAATGCAAGGTTTCCAAAAACACTGAAGGAAATAAACAGAGCAGAACTAACACCAATCCAGCGATCTTTTTGAGCACGGATTTGAAAAACAAAGCATGCGGCTGGCACAGCTGAAATGTGGCAGGAAGTCTTGTTTAGGGGACAGACTCTTGCTCAGGACAAGGGTAATCGAAATCTCTGTCCCAATGCAGCAAAAACATAATGGCTGTGTAAGTGTCAATGTGGTGCTCCATACTTCACGACGATTCACTCTGCACCACATTTGGGCCCAGGTCTTAAGCCTTTCCCAGAGCTGAAACTCTCGGCCTCAGGGGGGAAAGAACCACCGCAAGGATGACAAAAACACCCAGCAGAACAAACAGAGCAGAACTAACACCAGTCCCTCGATCTTCTTTGAGGGAAGATTTGAAAAGCAATCCGTACAGCTGCCTCAGCTGAAAGGTTGCCTGTAGTCTTGTGTAGGGGACCGTGTCTTGCAAAGGTCCAGGTTCACCGGGATCTGCATCCCCCTTGCTATGACAGCATGCAGGCTTCATACGTGTCAAAGTGGTGCTCCGTACTTCACGACGATTCACTCTACACCACATTTTGGTCCAGGCCTGAGCTTTTCCTGGAGCTGGGACTTGGGACCCATTGGGGACAGAGCCCTGGCAAGGGTTAGCATTACACCCAAGGGAATCACCAGTGCAGAAGCAACATCAGACCCATGATTCCATTGGAGGAATGATGTGAGAGCCAATGCGTTTGGGTGGCTAATCTCAAAGGTGGCGAGATGTCTTGTTTAGGGGATGGACTCTTGGTCAGGACAAGGGTCATTGGTATCTCTGTCGCCAATGCGGCAAAAACATGCAGGCTGAATAAGTGCCAATGTGGTGCTCCGTATTTCAGGACCATTCACTCTGCACCACATTTGGGCCAGGTCTTAAACTTTTCCCAGAGCTGGGACTCTGGGCCCCATGGGAGCAGAGCCACTGCAAGGGTTACAACAGCGCCCAGGGAAATAAACAGAGAACTAAAACAAGTCCTGCAATCTGCTTTGAGGACAAATTTGAAAAGCAATGAGTGTGGCTGGCTCAACTGAATGGTGTTGGGAAGTTTTCTATAGGGGATGGATTCTTGCTGAAGACAAGGGACATCGGGATCTCTGTCACCAATGTGAAAAAAACGTGCAGGCTGAGTTAGTGTCAACGTGATGCTTTGTAATTCACACCATTCATTATGCACCACATTTGGTCCCAGATGTTAAGCGTTTCCCAGAGCAGGACTCTGGACCCCAAAGGGGACAGACCCAATGCAACGGTTACAACAAAAACCCAGGGAAACAAACAGAGCAGAACTAAGACCAGTCACATGATCTTCTTTGAGGACTGATTTGAAACATAATGTATGCGGCTGGCTCAGTTGAAAGGTTGGGTGTAGTCTTGTGTAGGGGACTGTGTCTTACTCAGGTCCATGGACAGCGGGATCTCCATCCCCCATGCTGCAACAGCATGCAGGCTGCACACATCTCAAAGTGGAGCCCCCGTCCTTCACACTGATTCACTCTGCACTACATTTCGGCCCAGGCCTTGAGCTCTTCCCGGACCTGGGACTCAGGACCCATTGGGGACAGAGCACCGGCAAGTGTTAGCATTACACCTAATGGAATCACCAGTGCAGAAGCAACACCAGAGCCATCATCCCATTGGAGGAGTGATGTGAAGGTCAATGCTTTTGGGTGGCTCAGCTGAAAGGTGTCGGGAAGACTTATTTAGGGGACGGACTCTTCCTCAGGACAAGGGACATCGAGATCTCTGTCCCAAATGTAGCAAAAACATGCAGGCTGTATAAGTGTCAATGTGGTGCTCCGTACTTCACGACGATTCACTCTTCACCACATTTGGGCCCAGGTCTTAAGCTTTTCCCAGAGCTGGGACTCTGGGCCACAAGGGGGACAGAGCCACCGCAAGGGTTACCAAAACACCCAGAGGATAAACAGAGCAGAACTAACACTACTCCCATGATCTTCTTTGAGGACGGATTTAAAAAGCAATGCACGCAGCTGGCTCAGCTGAGAGGTTGCATGTAGTCTTGCGTAAGGGACCGCTTGTTGCTCTGGTCCAGGGACACCGGGATCTCCAACCCCCATGCTGGGACAACATGCAAGTTGCAAATGTGTCAAAGTGGTGCTCCGTCCTTCACGCTGATTCATTCTGCACCACATTTTGGCCCAGGCCTTGAGCTTTTCCTGAAGCTGGAGCTCGGGACCCATTGGGGACAGAGCCCTGGCAAGGGTTAGCATTACACCCAGGGGAATGACCAGTGCAGAAGCAACACCAGACCCGTGATGCCATTGGAGGAGAGATGTGAAAGCCAATGCGTTTGGGAGGCTAAGCGGAAAGGTGGCAGGAAGTCTTGGTTAGGGGATGGACTCTTGCTCAGGACAAGGGACATCGGGATCTCTGTCCCCAATGTGGCAAAAAGATGCAGGCTGAATAACTGTCGATGTGGAGCTCCGTACTTCATGACCATTCACTCTTCACCACATTTGGGCCCAGGTCTTAAGCTTTTCCTGGGGCTGGGACTCTGGGCCTCAGGGGGGAAAGAGCCACTGCAAGGGTTACAAAAACACCCAGGGGAATAAACAGAGCAGAACTAACACCAGTCCCGTGATCTTCTTTGAGGACATATTTGGAATGCAATGCATGTGGCTGGCTTAGCTGAGATGTTGCGCATAGTCTTGTGTAGGGGACCGTTTCTTGCTCAGGTCCAGGGACACCAGGATCTCTGTCCCCCCTGCTGCAACAACATGCAGGCTGCATACATTTCAAAGTGGTGCTCCGTACTTCACACTGATTCACTCTGCACCACATTTTGGCCTAGATCTTGAGCCGGAGCTGGGACTCGGGACCCATTGAGGACAGAGCCCCAGCAAGGGTTAGCACTACACCCAAGGGAATCACCAGTGTAGAAGCAACACCAGACCAGTGATGCCATTGGAGGATTGATGTGAAGGTCAATGCGTTTGCGTGGCTCAACGGAAAGGTGGTGGGAAGTCTTGTTTAGAGGACGGACTCTTGCTCCGCACAAGGGACATTGGGAACTCTTTCCCCAAAGGGGCAAAAACATGCAGGCTACATAAGTATCTATGTGGTAATCCGTACTTCACAACGATTCATTCTGCACCACATTTGGTCCCAGGTCTTAAGCTTTCCTATAACTGGGACTGTGGGCACCAAGAGGGACAGAGCCACCGCAAGGGTTACAAAACCACCCAGGGGAATAAACAGAGCAGAACTAACACCAGTCCCAAGATCTCTGAGGATGGAATTGAAAAACAATGCAAGTGGCTGACTCAACTGAACAGTGGTGGGAAGACTTCTTTAGGGGACAAACTCTTGCTCAGAACGAGGACATTGGGATTTCTGTCCCCAGTGCAGAATAAACATGAAGGCTCCATAAGTGTCAATGTGGTACCTTGTACATCACGATGATTCACTCTGCACCACATTTGGGCCCAGGTCTTGAGCTTTTCTTGGAGCTAGGAACCGGGGCACCAAGGGGGAAAGAGCCACCGAAGGGTTACAAAAACACCCAGTGGAATAAACAGAGTAGAACTAATACCAGTCCCACGATCTTCTTTGAGAATGGTGTGAAAAGCAACGTGTGTGGCTGGCTCACCTGAGAGGTGGTCTGTAGTCTTGTGTAGGGGACCATTTCTTGCTCAGGTCCAGGGACACAAGGATCTCCGTCCCCCATGCAGCGACAGCATGCAGGCTGCATACGTGTCGTAGTGGTGCTCTGTACTTCATGCCATTTCACTCTGCACCATATTTGGGGCCAGGTCTTGAGCTTTTCCAGCACTTGGACTCTGGTTGCCATGGGGTCAGAGCCTGGCAAAGATTTCAATTACACCAAAGGGAATCACCGGTGCAGAAGTAACACCAGACCCCATGATCTCCATTGAAAATTGAAGTGAGGGCAGATGTGAGGGCCTGGCTCAGTGAAAGGTGGCAGGGAGTCTAAGGGGTGGGCTTAGAATTAGGGTCAGCTGTAGATATGTGGCTAGGGTAAGGTTTCGATCCCAGGAGGCTCCAGCAATGGATCAGGCAGGCAGAAAAGCTTCTGCCCAGGGGGCTGAGTTTGGGTCGCATGACAAGTTGCCCGCAGGCCTTCACCCTAGGTTTGGGGGACCATCTCTCGCTCAGGTCCAAGGAAACCAGGACCTCCATAGCCCATGCTGTGACAGCATGCAGGCTTAAGACATGGCAGAGTGGTACTCCATAGATTACAGTGCTTCACCCTGCACCAGGTCTGTGCCTTGGTTTTGAGCTTTTCCCGTAAGTCGGACTCAGGGCCCAATAGGGGGCAGAGCCCTGGCCAGGGTTGGGGTTCTACTAGGGGGAGTCCCAGGGCAGAAGCAACACCAGTCCTGTGATCTTTCTTGAGGCCTGAAGTGACGGTCTATGCGCGAGGTAGGCTCTGCTGAAAGGTGGCAGGGAGTCTAGGGGGTCAGCTTAGAGTTAGGGTGAGCTGTGGATACATGGCTCGGGTAAGGTTTCCATCCCAAAAGGCTGCAGCAACCGATCCGCCAGGTGGAGAAGCGTCTGCCCAGAGGGCCGAGTTTAGGGCACATGGTTTGTTGCTGGCAGGGCTATGCCCTGTGGTTCAAGGGACCGTCTCTTGCCCAAGTGCTAGGACACCGGGACATTCATCGCCCACGCTGAGACAGTATGCAAGCTCAAGACATGGCATGTTGAGGTTCTCTACCTCGTGCCAATTCACCCTTCACAGCTTATGGGCCTGGGGCCCCAGCTTTTCCTGAACCAGGGGCTGGGGCCTCATGGGGGACATTGCCATGGCTAGGGTTAGCATTTTTACCCAGGTGTGTTGCCAGGGTAGAAGCATTTCCAGTCCTGTGATCTCCCGTGAAAACTGAAGTGAGGGCCAATGCACTGGGCTGGCTGAGGTGAAAGGTGGCGGGGAGGCTAGGGGGTCAGCTTAGGGTTAGGGTGAGCTGTAGATCAGGGACTAATGTTAGGGTTAGATCCCAGGAGGCTCTAGGAACCTATCTGCCAGGCAGAAAAGCATCTGCAAGAGGGCTGAGTTTAGAGCGCATGGCAAGTTGTGGGCAGAGCTTTGCCCTGGGTTAGAGGGACCATCACTCCTTCAGGTCCAGGGACCTAGGGACCTCCGTCCCCCACGCTGCAAAAGCATGCAGGCTGAATACATGTCATGTCGGTGCTCTCTATGTCACGCTGACTCAACCTGCACAACTTCTGAGTCTGTGGCCCCAACTTTTCCTGACAACGTGGCTGGGGCCCCAAGGGAGACACAGCAACCCCTAGCGTTAAAGTTCCAGTCAGGGGAGTCGCCAGGGCAGAAGCTACACCAGGCCTGGGACCTCCCTTGAGGAGTGAAATGAGGCTGTTGCACGCAGCTCGCTCAGCTGAATGGCATCAGGGAGTCTCTGGCTTTGGTTTAGGGTTAGGGTGAGCTGTAAATCCGTGGCTAGGGTTAGGGTCAGATTTCAGAAGGCCCATGCAACTGATCTGCCAGGCGGATAAGCATCTGTTCAGAGGGCTGAGTTAGGGTGCACGGCACGTTGCACACAGGGCTTTGCCCTGGGTTTCGGAGGACCGTGTCTTTCTCAGGTCCATGGGCACCAGGACCTCAGTCCCCCACACAGGGACAGCATGCAGGATGAAAACATGACCAACTGTTTCTCAGTAATTCACGCGTTTTCTCCCTGCACCACATCAGGGCACAGGTCTAGAGCTTTTCCAGGACCTGGGTCTCGGTAGCCCCATGGGGGACAGAGCCCCAGCTAGGGTTAGGATTTTCCCCACGAGAGTTGCCAGGGCAGAAGAAACACAAGTCCTGTGATCTCCCTCGAGGACTGAAGTGAGGGTCCATGCATTGGGCTGGCTCAGCTGAAAGATGGCAAGGCGTCTTTCAGAGGTAGGCTTAGGGTTAGTGTGAACTATGTATCGTTGGCTAGGGTTAGGATTCGAACCCAGGAGGCTCTGAAATGCCCGTATCACAGGGAGACCCCCAAGAAAGGCTCACCAGAGTCCAGAGTCAAAGCCAAACAGCAAGGGTCGTTTATTTCAGGTTCGAACCC
>PISW01015016.1:0-18601 GCA_004023785.1 Mungos mungo | reverse complement strand
AAATTTAAAAATATATGAAAACAAATGAAAATAAAAATACAACAATCCAAACACTTTGAGATACAGCATAGGCAATCTTAAAAGGAAAGTTTATTGCAATCCAGGCCTATTTCAACAAACCAGAAAAAGTACAAATACAAAAATCTAACAGTGCACCTAAAGAAACTAGAAAAAGAGCAGCAAGAGCACCTCAAACCTACCAGAAAAAGAGAAATAATAAAGATCAGGACAGAAATAATCAATATAGAATCCCCCCCCAAAAAAAAAGCAAATGGGCAGATCAATGAAACCAAGTGATGATTTTTTGAAAAATCAAATTGATAAACGTCTAACCAGATTTCTCAAAAAGAAAAGAGAGAACACCCAAATAGACAAAATCACACATGAAAATAGATCTATTACAACCAGTCCCTAGGATATACAAGCAATTATCACAAGATGCAATGAAGAATTTTATGGCAACAAACTGGACAACCTAGAAGTGGAGAAATTCTGAAACACACACGCATTAACAAAATCAAACGGGAAGGGATAGAAAATCTGAACTGACTCATAACCAGTGATGAAATGGAATCAGTTATCAAAAATCTCCCAAAGAATAAGAGCTCTGGGCCAGGTGACTTCCATGGGGAATTCTACCAGACATTCATATCAGATAATACCCAATATTCATATAATACCCATTCTTCTGAAGCTTTGAAAAAGTAGAAATAGAAGGAAAACGTTGGGACTCATTCTATGAAGCAAGCATCTCTTTTATCCCAACAGAGACAGAGACCTAGCAAAAACAGGGAAGTGCAGGCCAATATCCTTGATGAATACAGATGCAAAAATACTCAACAAGATACTAGCAAATTGAGTTCAACAGCATATAAAAAGAATTATTCATCATGATCAAGCACGATCAAGGGGGATTCATTCCAGGGTTACAGGACTGATTCAATATTTGCAAATCAATCAATATAATACATCACATAAACAAAAGAAAAGATTAAAACCATATAATCCAACTGATAAATACAGATAAGAATTTGACAAAATATAGCATTCCTTCTTAATAAAAACCTTCAAGAAAGTAGGCATAGAAGAAACTTACATAAACATCATAAAAGCCAGTTAAGAAAAGCCCACAGCTAATAACATCCTAAATGGGGAAAAACTAAGAGATTTTCCCTGAGATCAGGAACATGACAGGGATGTCCACTCTCACCACGGTTGTTTAACATAGTGCTGGATGTCCTAGCATTTGTAATCAGACAACAATAAGAAATAAAAGGCATCAGAATTTGCGAGGACAAAGTCAATCTTTCACTTTTTGCAGATGACATGACACTCTACATGGTAAACCTGATAG
Organism: Mungos mungo; assembly: GCA_004023785.1. Lineage (NCBI taxonomy): Eukaryota > Metazoa > Chordata > Mammalia > Carnivora > Herpestidae > Mungos > Mungos mungo. The sequence continues at coordinate 17,247 of PISW01015016.1, read as the reverse complement.
ACTCCACCAGAACCCTACTAAAACTAATCCATGAATTCAGCCAAGTTGCAGGGGACAAAATCGACGTGCAGAAGCAGTTGCATTTCTATACACCAACAATGAAGCAACAGATAGAGACATGAAGAGACTGATCCCATTCATAATTTCACGAAAAACATAAAATACCTAGGAATACACCTAACCAAAGATATAAAAGATCTGTATGATGAAAACTATAGAAAACTTACAAAGAAAATTGAAGAAGACACAAAGAAATGGAAAACATTCTATACTCATGGATTGGAAGAATAAACATTGTTAATGTGTCATTATTACCCAGAGCAATCTACAAATTTAATGCAATCCCAATCAAAATTGCACCAACATTCTTCTCAAAGCTAGAACAAAGATCCTAAAATGTGTATGGAACCACAAAAGACCCCAAATAGCCAAAATAATATTGAAGAAGAAACCAAAACAGGAGGCATCACAATTTCAGACATGTGTCTCTACCACAAAGCTGTCATCATCAAGACACTATGGTATTGGCATAAAGACAGACACATAGACCAGTGGAATAGAATAGAGAGTCCAGAACTGGACCCACAAGTGTATGGCCAATTAATCTTTGACAAAGCAGAAAAGGGTATCCAGTGAAAAAAAAAGAAAGACACCCACTTTAACAGATGTTGCTGGGAGACCAGGACTGAAGATGCAGAAGAGTAAAGCTAGACCACTTTCTTACACCATTCACAAAAAGGAACTCAAAATGGCTGAAGGACCTGCATGTGAGACAGGAAGCCATCAACACCCTCGAGGAGAATGTAGGAAACAACCTCCTTGACCTTAACCGCAGCAATTTCTAACTTGACACATCATAAAGGGCAGCGAACCAAGAGCAAAAATGAACTATTCAAACCTCATCAAGATGAAAAGCTTTTGCACTGCAAAGGAAACATCAAGAAAACTAATAGGAACCCCACAGAATGGGAAAAGATAGTCGCAAATGACATAACAGATAAAGGGCTAGTATCCAAACTCTAAAAGGAACGTACCCAAATTCCACATCCACAAAACAAATAATCCAGTGGAGATCTGGGCAGAACACATGAATAGACACTTCTGCCAAAGAGGACATCCAGATGCCAACAGATACATGAAACGATGCTCAGCATCACTCTTCATCAGGGAAATACATATCAGAACCACACTGAGATACCAGCTCATGCCAGTCAGAGTGGCTAAAATGAACAAATCAGGAGACTATAGATGCTGGCGAGGGTGTAGAGAGATGGGCACCCTCCTACACTGTTGGTGGCAATGTAAACTGGTGCAGCCACTCTGGAAAACAGTGTAGAAGTCCCTCAAAGAAATTGATGATAGAACTCCCCTATGACCCAGCAATAGCACTACTAAAATTTACCCAAGGGATACAGGAGTGCTGATGCATAAGGGGACATGTGTTCATAGCAGCACATTCAACAATACTCAAATCAGGGAAAGAGGCTAAGTGTCCATCAACTGATGAATGGACTAAGAAGATGTAATTTATATATACAGAGGAATACTACATGGCAATGAGAAAGGATGAAATCTGGCCATTCGACATTTGTGGGGACGAGCACTGGGTGTTTATATGGGTGTTTATATGGAATCCAACTTGACAATAAACTATATAAAAATAAATTGGTTCTAAATTCTAGTAGTTCACCTTTTTAAAAAACGTAAGATTAAACTTTAACTATCCATACCATATGGCCTTATAAAGTCCTAATCCTTATGCCTATTATCTCCAACGTCATTCTTCATTAACCAAGACATGAGCAACTCATTGTCTTTTTACACAATCCTATAACAAAAAGTGGCATCTTGTTTGTCCTTCAGAACCTTCTTATTTAACATTTCCTACTTTTTGTTCAAAACTATGACATAAGACTGACCTAATGACAATCAGCCTACAATCACATTAACTGTAGAGGCTTGCATTCAATATGTTGAAAATTAGTGTGGGCAATCGCAGGCATGGCTGTCAAAGGCCTTCACACAGTTAAACAGCTATTGCTAGACTTTAATGAAATATTTTCTGGTAGTAGCAATTGCAATATTATTTAATACCTAGTGGAAACAGGAATTTTATATGTAAATTTTATCCAGTAATACACATGCACACATATCATTATTGCTGTTCATATAAAATACACGTGTATGCAAATACACATGTAATAATCATATTTCATATAAGTTCCTGAATGTTACATCTACATGTACACATGTAACACATGTGTACACTCACATATACAAATAATACACATATGCCCTTATAAATATATATACCTGCACATAAAATAAAAAACAAGTAGATAATTATAATTTAAAAAATTAGTATAGAGTTTTTAACTGGGTATTTTTCAGGTTGTCAAATCTTTCAGATAATTCACAAATTAAAAACGAAAGGCACAAAAAGACACGTTTTCCTGACCCCTCAATGTTAAATTTTGCATCCCAAATATGACAAATATTTGGCTAGCACTTTTACTTTTAGGGAATTGTATAAGTGATATAAGACGTCATTTCCATGACAGGGATTCAAATTTCATCATGAAATTTTTTTATATTTCAATCACTTGGCTATTTTTCAAAAATATTTTTAAGTGCATATTGATGAAGTCTTTTATTCTCTCAGTGTTCCAGGGCACTTACACTCCTGAACACTCTCATAGGAAGGATTTTTCCTAATTTTAAAAAGTGAGTTCTATAGTTTCATCTAAGTTCTGAAAATACTGTTTTATACCCATAAACAGAGAACGTGGTCTTTGCCCTTTATTTACTAACATTATGAATTTCCAATGCCCATCGCCTTTAAAAATGCACTTGGGTTTACAAAAGATCAGATGGCCTTTGCCCACCTACGTGGTTTACACAACCAGGTCAACCACATCCCCATGGGGTATTGTGGTGACAAACTCTGGGCCAGCCACCAGATTCATACAATGAAGTTTAATTAATAAATCAGGCTTCCTAAGCCTGATTCTTAATACTAAGAACATGAACCATATGTTTACAATATATGAATAATGAAAAGACATTAATTATTGCCATTAATTATTACCTAGAAGTTTAATGTGGATACAAGTAAATGAATACTTAAAACATAATTTCACCATGTCCAATGGGAAATAGGACTCAACATTTTTTGAGAGATGGAATTTTGTGATTTATATGTAACAGGAACAACACTTAAAATTATTCCTTAAATGATTAAGAATAATAATTTCATATACACTAAGTAACATGCATGTATCCATGTGAATATATATACTATACATACAAGTTTAGACTGGAAGCTGCCATTTACTATTGACATTTTGAGGATTTTATTCACATCAATTTATTGGGAAGTTGATATTCTTGTTTCCTAGAGTTATGATACTGTCATGGTTAATTTTATGTGTCAATTCAACAGGGCCAAGGGTGCTAAGATATTTGGTCAAACATTATAGTGGATGTTTTGTGAGGGTGGTTTTGAATAAGGTTAACACTTAGACTGAGTAAAGACTGGTAGACTAAAGCAGCTTGCCCTCCTCAGGGAGCGTGAGCCTCATCCAATCAGTTGATGGCCAAGTCCTCCCTTAGGTACCAGGGAACTCTTCCTGATGATCTTCAGACTGGGACATTGACTTTTTTCCTCCCTTCAGATTCAAACTGAAATGCTGACGCTTCCTGGGTCTCGAAGCTGCCACCTTCATACTAGAACTATGGCATTTAGCTCATGCCTCCCAGACTAGAGTGGACCCATCAGTTCTCTTGGATCTCTAGCTGGCTCTGAGACCTACTGGCTCTGCAATTATGTGAGCTTATTCCTTTTAATTAACGGTGCTGGAGTTCAGCTCCAGCAGGTCCAGGGTTCCCTGAAGGATGGATGGTGTTGGTGAAAAGGACAGATGAGAGAAGCACAAGATTCTTTCTGATCAACAGGTAGGCTTCTCCACACTGACTGAGACTCAGCTTTATGTATGGTCAAATCTATGGGGAATACCACATACGTGGCATTTGCCATAGACAGTGATTTCTGATGATAAAATTCTTTGATAGGTCACAATTTACCAGAACATAGATTTGTAGAAGATTCATGCATAATCTTTATCAATAGTGACTGATGTAAGGGATTTAATGCTAATCATATGGGCAGGAAGGCATCCTTAGCATTCAAATAGAAGACAATGTTTCTAGCATAGCAAAAGCAAAAGTTAGTTCTTTGTGAGCAGGGGTCAATAGCCTGTTTACTTAAGAAGCATAAGGAAAACAGGATTCTCAGGAAATGCAACGGTTGCTTCCATAATCACAAAAGAAGAAGTTCCTAAAATAAGTTCCTCCACAAGGTGCAATCAGCATGTATCAGGGTCAGAAAATGGGGACACATCACACCAGATACCAATCAACAAGGGGCCTTGTGGGGGGGGGTGTTGGTGCTCAGGCAAAAAAAAAAAACTGAGTGGGTTATCATCTGATGGAAGGAGACCTTGCAAACCTGCCATAACCTCACAAGGAGAATTCTCAACTTGTGAGTCAGAATGGCTCCAACAACAAATCCATTTAATCTTTTGAGGCATAATAGCATATACATGGAGCTTAACTTTGTATTATTCATTATCATCAGTATTTTGATATATTTCTGAATAGAGACTGATGTACTACTTCCCAGTGTGAATTCGATGACATTGACATTTGATGATTAATTATATTTTTCTAAATATGTCTTCAAAGTTACCTTCTTTCATGCACTGTCTGATGTACTTTGGATATGAAAGCCGTGCCTCATTCATGATGTCATGATGTAGGATTTAAATCTCATGTGTTTTTTCAAGTATTGATGAAGGATCAAACTCCACTTGTAAGCACTGCAATTCTCTCTTCTCTTTCTCTCTTTCTATGCTCTAAGAGAGCTATGGAATTGAGCAAGTTGTGAGGTCCAGCTGTAGGTGGGACACATTCTTTACTTTGTAATGTTTCTCCTCAGGATAAAGTCTGCGATCCTGAGTAGGGTTGAGCAGTCATACAGATTTAACTACATTCTTTACATTTTACATTTTTTCTCCAGGATGAATTCTGTGATGTAGAGTGAAGCTTCAGCTCTAATTAACATGCTGTCCAAATTCTGTATATTTGCAACATCTTCCCTAGTATTCCTTCTCTGATCAGGAGTCAGGGTGTAGCAGTTCTTAGAAGTCTTGCCACATGCTGTCATATTCAGTGGATATTCTCCAGTATAAAGTTTCCAATGTGAAGCAAGGGGTGAACAGTCCATAAAACTTTTCTCACATTCTTCAAATTTGGAAGAGTTGCTCCAGGATGAATTCGGTGATACTGAGTAAAGGCTGAAAAGAGATTAAAGACCTTACTGCATGTTTTACATTGGGAAGGTTTTCATCTAGTATGAATTCTGTGACATCAAGTAAAGTGTAAAGGTCATGTAAAGATTTAGCCATATTCTAACATTTGTAGATTTTCAATCAAGTATGAATTCTGTGATGTTGAATAAGGTGAGTGTTGGATAAAGGCCTTGGCACGTTACTCACATTGCTAACCTTTCTCTCCAGAATGGATTCTTTTATGTCCAATAAAGTGTGCGTGCTTGGTAAAGGTCTTGCCACATTCGTTACATTGGTAAGGTTTCTCTCCAGTATGGATTCTGTGATGTTTGGTAAGGCTTGAGTGGTGAGTAAAGGATTTGCCACATTCTTTACATTGGTAAGGCTTCTCTCCAGTATGCGTTTTGTGATGTTTGTTAAGGTCTGACTGCTGGGTAAAGGCCTTGCCACATTCTTTACATTGGAAAGGTGTCTCTCCAGTATGGATTCGGAGATGTAGGATAAGGCTTCTGTGGTGAGAAAAGGATTTGCCACATTCTTTGCATTGGTAAGGCTTCTCTCCAGTATGGATTCGGAGATGTTGGATAAGGGTTGAGTGGTGAGTAAAGGATTTGCCACATTCTTTGCATTGGTAAGGCTTCTCTCCAGTATGGATTCTGTGATGTTGGGTAAGTCTTGCGTGGCGAGGAAAGAATTTGCCACATTCTTTGCACTGGTAAGGCTTTTCTCCAGTATGGATTCTGTGATGTTGGATATGGGTTGAGTATTGAGTAAAGGATTTGCCACATTCTTTGCATTGGTAAGGCTTCTCTCCAGCATGGATTCTGTGATGTTGGATAAGGGTTGAGTGTTGAGTAAAGAATTTGCCACATTCTTTGCATTGGTAAGGTTTCTGTCCAGTGTGCACTCGCTGATGTTGAATTAGTGCTGAGTGCCTGATAAAGGCTATGCCACACTCCTTACAAATGTGACCTTTTTGTCTGGCATGGATTGTCTTATTGATATGTAGTCTTGATGACTGACTATGTATGTTCCCAGGTTCATTGCGTGTGTATGGGCTTTTCCCCATATGAATCCTCTTCTGATCACCAGCACTGGAGGGCTGGTTAAGTATTTCCCCACATGCGTCATATTTAGAGTGATTCTTTCCTAAATGTGTACTCTTACGTGTAATGAGGTTGGCACTTTGATCAGCGACCTCCCCACATGGATGACATTCACGATCGTAGTCTGGAATAGGAGTCCCCGGGTGTGCTTGACGTCCCTCATTGTCCCCATCCTTGTTCTGGTCTCTCATTAAGTGTCCATCCTCAAGGGCACTACCTTTATATCCATCCACTGACCCTCTTTGGATAAAAGTTCCTACAAACGTCTCTGAAAGGAGGCTGTCAGTTTCATTTGGAAATACAGCTGAAAGGTAAAAATGAAAGTAAAGGCATTCCACTTGCTACTGTCTGATGCTTAGAATTAGAATTTGTCATACACAAAACTAAAATCAGAAAAACTCAACTTCAGGAAAAAGGAATCACTACTTTTTCTTTTTCTTAAAATACTTTTCTTTTTTATTGTTTATTTCTTTTTGAGAGAGGGAAAGACAGTGTGAGAGAGGAAGGGGTAGAAAGAGAGAGAAACACAGAATCTGAGGCAGGCTCCACTCTCTGAGCTGTCCGCACAGAACCTGATGGGGGACATGAGCACACAAACGATGAGATCATGACCTAAGGTTAAGTCTGACATTTGAGTGACTGAGCCACCCAGGAGCCCCAAATCATGAGTTTTTCACATCACTCAGATTGTATGTTAATGTAATCTCCATCTTTTTAAATAATGCTATTGTTGGCATATTTTGCAACTTTAATTGTTGTTTGTATGTTTAGAAATGAAAGGCTTTGGGGTGCGTGGGTGGCTCAGCAAGGATTGCGCGTCTGACTCTCGGTTTCAGCTCAGGTCGTCATCTCATCCTTTGTGAGTTCCAGCCCACATCCCCCTCTGCACTGACAGTGTGGAGCCTGCCTGGAATTGTCTCCTGTCTCTCTGCCCCTCCTCCACTCTCTATCTCCATCTCTCAACGTAAATGGGAAAAAGAAAACCTCAAAAGAAATGAACGCTTTTGCTTGCGTGATTCTGAAAATTGAGTTATACCCTGAAATTCTGTGTAATAATGTCTTTTAAGTGCTAAATACATAGGGGCTTTCATTAGAGATTTCCGGGGTTGATATTGATGAATATACGTTGCACTTTTCCTCTGCATTAAAACCAGCTAATAAATCAAAATAAGCCCTCTTTCATGGTTACACGCTGAGATTTTCATATTAGAGCTACAGAGGTGGGTAGGTGGCTCAGTAGGTGAAGGGTCGGACTTGGGCTCAGGCCGCAATCTCAGAGTCTAGGAGTTGGAGCCTTGGGGAGGACTCTGTGCTGACAGCTCAGATCCAGGAGCCTGCTTCTAATTTGGTGTGTCCCTCTCTTTCAGCCCTCAATGCCTGCTCTATCTTTCAAAAATAAACATTACTAACGATACTTAAAAGTTTTTGATACAATGAATCATAATGTAATCTCATATACAACTTCTCAGTACGTGAAAACATATATGACAAAGTCACAGGAACGTCCTATTATACATGAGAAAATTATAAAATGATTCAATGATTAAGAAAAAATGAATAGAGATTTTATTATAGGGTGCAAGTTTTGAATTCAAAATGTTCTATCTTCTTTGTGACATTAATTTGGTAGAAATTCTAGGAAAATAAGAAGAGATTTAAATTATTTTACGATTGAGGAATGAACATATAGAGTGGAAATTTTGTATTTTAGTTAATACCATCCAAAATGAACTTTTCTTACTTTTTGTAAATTTACTTTAATTAATGTTGAGACAGAGACCAAGTAGGGGAGGAGCAGAGAGAGAGGGAGACAGGATTCCAAGGTTGCTCTGTGGTGTCATCACTGAGGCCTGTGTGGGACTCAGACTCACTGACTGTTAGATCATGACGTCAGTTGAAGTCAGATCCTTCAGCAACTGGTCGACATATGCGCCCCCAAAATGGAACTTTTGAACTTAAATAAAGGGTTCAATTTTCTCATTTTAGGGAGGTTCTTTATCAACTGATGAACCTGGTGGGTCTTAATTTTGTATGATTAAGATTAAAGCTTCCATATAATGGAAAGCATTAAGCAGAATTTCGATGGTCTCTGTCCTCAGTGTTCCTGGGATTTATGCACCAAATCCCAATATGCCTACCGCTACCCTGACACACTTCTCACTCAAGGCAAACACTCAGAAATGAACGAATATAGACTTCCTCAGGAACACAGAGAATACCCCAAGCCTTCAAATAATGGAGAGCCAAGGAGATTGTGGAGGCCCTCACAGTGGACGTGAAGGACCTTTAAGTGGAACTGAAGGAGAATTTTTAGAGATTTGTGAGGGTGTGATGTATTGGAAAGCAGATGTGCCTCTGTGAAACGTATTGACATAAAACTAGGTTTTACAAACTGATTTCCATTCCTGAATGGCTGCTCAAATCACAGTGTATGGTCTTTCTTCATCCTTCACATTTGGACCTCACCTCTGTCATCTGCCTCATTCATTCCGACTTACCTGGGTATGAGGCTACTGTCGCCTTTCTCTTCACATCCCATAGCTCCCTCTTTTGTTCCAGAAAGATGACCAGGTCTGGCTTTGACACAACAAGACCTGTTTGTTAGAACAGAAGAATAGAGTATTGCTGGGGATTCTATCTTTCAACCCAGTATTGGACTCAGTAGAGAATAAAGGACATTCAGGAATTCTGGAAAATCATGCCCTAATCCTGTTGCCCAACAGCCCCTTTGGAACACACAGGATGGATTTCCACGTCTCACATCCTGATCTCCACTTCTGAGTCTTACCACTACCAACCTGAGTAGAAACTCATATTGAAGATGGAAATATCATTTTATGCCACTCACTACGTAGAAATGCCATCCATCTATGGAATGATGATGTGACTCTAAGGAAGGGAAATCTCACCTAAAAGAAAACATCATGAAGACTTTTCTCTACATCTGCCAAACCCTCCTTCTTTCTTTACTGTAGGGATTTGAATCCCAGGCATGCGAGAGAAAGCTTCTAAGAGACAGTCTCCACAGGAAGGAACAAAACCCTTGAGTGGTGCTTGGGAAAGCTAGAGGGAGTAAGCCTCACCCAAGAAGACGAAGTGTCCGTAGGTCTCTAACATCACATCTCTGTACAGTTCCCACTGACTGGGGTTCAGGCATCCCCACTCCTCCTGAGAGAATTCGATGGCCACATCCCTGAAGGTCAGCAGTCCCTGCAACAAACACCACAGTTACCAAGTGGACACTGCAGGAGGTCCTAATGGTACATAAGTTGCAGGAGGGAGATCATGTCACCAGCTGGACCCTGCGACCCGATCCGCACTGCTTACCTGCATGTGCCCACAGGCCTCAGTCCCTCATTTTACTTAGCCTCTTATTTACACCTCCCTTTTACTGCAGGAAAAACACCCATGAGCTCAGTATGCTGTGGTGGAAATACATAAGGTAATGACTGCCCTGGGGAAGCGCTGACGTGGCTCACTTTGGGCTTAGCCCCTGAGTCACGTCTATGCAGATGAACATCAGAGTAATACATGGAGTGAACACAGTTACTTTTCAAAAATGTTTATTTCCTGAAAGAGAGAGCACGAGTATGTGTGGTGCAGACAGAAGAATTCCAACCAGGCTCCACGCTCAGTCTCCATGCTCAGGAAGGTCCCTGACTTGTGGCTTGATCTCAAGACTGTGAGATCCTCACTTGAGCCTAAATCCAGAGATGGAGGCTTCAGGGACTGAGCCACCAGGAGCTCCCTTTGACCTCATTTTAAGACTTAGATCACACCCCAAGGAGGAGCACAACGCCATTTACTATATAACAGACAGAAAATGTACAGAACTGTGTTATGAAGGCTCAAGTGCAATTGTATCCCCAGCCTCCCCTTTCTAAATATCCACCCTAACCCTAAATACATGGAAACCATTCTGGGGCGCCTCAATGGCTCAGTCTTCTGCCTCTTGGTCAGCTCAGGTCATGTTATCACAGTTTGTGAGCTCAAACCCGCATTGGTGCTGATGGTGCAGGGACTGCCTGAGATTCTCTCTGTGCCTCTCTCTCTGCCCCCCCTCCACCCTTTCTGTCTCTCAAATAAAGGTAATATATTAAAAAAAAAAAAGGAAACCTTTCCCCTTCCTCTGTGAGTCTCTAGTTTTAAAGTTATATCTTGTGATCTCCTTATTTCTTGCAAATAAATTTTCCTTTGTCTGACATCCCACCCTGGTAGAATTTTTATGATTCATCAAGGACTAAACTCCTGTTCATTCAGTTACATTAGGAATACTGGGTTTGCCTTAGATGAATTTCTTACTTTCTGCAGGAAGACGATTGGGGACACAGTATTACGCTCTAATATGTTCTTTAACATTGAGGTATAAACCGATATAAATATTGGTTTATTCAAGAGAATTTATAAAGTAAAGGTATCAACACAGGCATACATACTTTATTCTTATTTTATTTTTTTATGGAAAAGAGAAAAAGCACAAGCAGGGGAGGGTCAGAGCGAGAGGGAGACACAGAAGCCTGAGGCAGGGCTTGGACCCACATACCATGAGATCATGACCTGAGCCAAAGGCATACACTTAACTGACTGAGCCAACCAGGCACCCCCTAGACATACACACTTTTGCATTCTGCATTTACATCAATGGCACAGGTGGTGTCTATTTGTAAAAAAGTTTTGTGACTCTTTAGTTTTGAAAGACAGTACAGGTGTCTATTGTATTAAACTATTTTTGTGATTGTCCTTTTATTTTTGAAGGAGAGAGAGACAGACTATGAGCAGGGAAGGAGCAGAGAGAAAGACACAGAATCCAAAGCGGGCTCCAGGTTCTGAGCTATCAGCTCCAAGCCCAACACAGGGCTCAAACTCAAAAACTGAGAGATCATGTCCTGAGCTGAACTTGGAAGCTCAGCTGAGTGGGTCATGTGGTGTCTCTTTCTTAATAGAAAGTTTTGATGAGTTACAGATATACTTAGCATATTCTAACATGAATCAGAATTCACAGCAGTGCAATGGAGATCTTATTATAATGCAGATTCTGTTCAGGAGTTCTGGGAAAGGTCGGTGTCCACATTTCCATCAAGGCAGTAGTCTTTGAGTCAAGGGATTCATATTTCAATAACAAAGAGGAAGAATTCAATGACATGAGTTCTTGGAGGACTTTGAACTAAATGGGATCATAGCAATTACAAGTTCTACTAGACTAGCAAGAAAGGCAAGAAGGTTTAAAAGCATTTCCTGGTTAGTAGAGAGCATCTAACAGTTTCCATAAAGTCATGGAAAACAAATTATAATAATCTAAGAGAACACATGATTCTTCTATTTTTCGTGAAACTTTTGTCAAGCATTCGGTACACGGTACAGATCAGATGTTAACTCAGGTAAACTGACCTACAGTCAGTTCCTGTAAAAGGACACACAGGTTAATACACCCAACGGACCCTAAATCAATGTTCATACTTGTGTCAAACTTGAGAATGATGCTCAGAAGGTGTGCACACAAAACCGATCTACCTTTATACCTTCCATGCAGACATCCATACTGTTTGCAAGTAGTTATATAAGGTTAGAAGTGATAGAATAGAAAATTATCAGGGGGACTAAAAACAGGCTTTTTTGGTTTTTTTTTAAATGTTTTAATTATTTTTGATACAGAGAGAGACAGTACATGAAAGGGGAAGGGGCACACAGAGAAAAAGACAAAGAACCGAAAGCAGGCTCCAGGCTCTGAGTTGGGAGAGCCTGACGTGGGGCTTGAACTCACAAATGGGAGATCTGACCTGAGCCGAAGTTGGAGGCTTAACCAACTGAGCCACCCAGGCGCCCCTAAAAACCAGTTTTAATGAGCGCGGTGCCTGGGTCAGATACTTAACCACCTTAAACAACTAAGTCAACTGGCACCTTGACAGCCTTTTAAAAAATGTTTATTTATTTTCAGAAAGAAAGATTGCTCATGCAGAAAAGGGAGAAAAGAGAGAGAGAGAGAGAATCCCAAGAACCCTCCTAAGGTTACCATGAAGCCTGACATCGGGCTCTATCTTATGAGCCTCGAGATCATGATCTGCACTGAAATGGAGTGAAGACACAAGTAACTGAGCCACTCAGGCGCCCCTCATTGAAACGGGTGCCTGTTTCAATCATCATTTGTGCTCTCTGGTACTTCAGGATTTGAAGGTGCCCAAACTTGTTAATTAAATGATTCATCACTTTCTAAAAACACAAAAAACTACAAACAAGAGTATGTCTGTGTCATAACTACAAAGATAATAAAAATCTATGGGATGTTTGTCTGGCTGGCTGAGAACCTCTACTCCCGGAGGTCATTACAACTACTACACGGAAGTGAGAACCTTCATCGCCCCATGAAAAGTGACCTCAGGTGGGCCAGAAATAAATAAATGCTCAAGAAAGTATTCTTGAGGCCTTTTGGGTGAGTGAGGCTGATCTTATTGAAGCACAGGGACAGGATCTGTGGATAGAATGAGCGGCAGTGTGATTGTGAGGAGCCATTGATCATATACTTTAAGCTGTGGAGTGGACATAAAGGTTTCCCAAGGGATATTCATAGGAAAAGAAAACTCAGTGGATCCTGAGAGTCTGGCTATGGTCAAGCGAAGCTAGCTTTTTGCCTCTCGAAAAGCATTAACATTGAAGCAGCTGTACATTCCTTGAGCCATCTCCTCCTCTGCCAGTCTCCAGTATTTCCCAGTGGGTTGCAAGTTGTAAGAAAATTGAATTTTATCTACATTTCTTTTGCCTTTGTTCTCCTCACCAGAAATGGCCAAACCAGGGTGCCTGGGTGCTCAGTCAGTTAACCATCTGACTCTTGATTTCAGCTCAAGTCAAGGTCTCATGGTTTTGTGCATTTAACCTGGATTTCAGGCTGCTCTGCACTGACCTCGGGGTGCCTGCTTGGAATTCATGCACTCTGTCTGCAACTCCACTGCTCCTAGTCTGTCTCTCTCAAAAGAAATCAACTTTAAAAAAACTAGAGGGAAAGAGAAACGGGGAGAAAGAAGATTCCAGTTTAAATATGATGGTGTTTGGAAATCACTCAGGGAATCTTTCTAAAATCATTTCACCTGATTAGAAGGAAAATATGAACATTACAGGGGAGAAATATGGCAGAGAGCATAAAGCCCTGTAAAATAAGATAATAACAGATAACAAGAAACAAATTGATCGCAGTGCCTCAGGCACACCTCCAGACACAGGATCACCCGTCCGGTCTTGGGACCCCCAAGCAGTAAATCAGAAGGATACAATGGATTTATACACCCTTCAATAACATAGAGTTTCCATGTCTTGTAGTATCTAGAATAGTTTCAAGTATCCTTTCCACATTCTAAGGAGCAGGAATACCTAGGGCATTCTGTGCCTCATAGACATCATATGTATTTGTGCATTTTCGCAATCTAATTCTACCCAGAGCAGTGAAAGTGTTGATTTCAGACCCAAACGGGAACGGTTCTCCTTGAGTGCAACCCCAGGACCAGATTCCATCAGCAACAGGAAACTGGGATGCAACACCCTCCCGCCTGACCCAGTCACGAAGGGACTATTTTCAATACGTACAGGAATTTAATTCAAAGTGACAAGTGTTGTTGCCCAACGGAAGCGAGTTTGGAGAGAAGGGAGAGAAGTCTCTGGGGTACAGAGGAGGAGTGTTCTAAACACCTGACCTTGAGTATCATTTCTGAGATGGTTAAAAATTAGGTGAAAGCATAAACCAGAACCATCAGAAGCAAAAAAAAAAAGAAATCTATTATTTTTTTTAAAATTTCTTTTGTAGCAGGATTCTCACACTGAGGCTTTTCTTCCCAGGAAACAACTTCATTCCTCCTGGCACATCTTAGCTCAGTTTGTACCCAAAGAACTGAGCCCTGAACACCACTTGGCATAGTTTTTTATATATGTTGTGCTCCCAGATACGGTAACACACAAACATGCAGGGCAGCCACGTGGTCTCTTATTACAAGGTCAAGACGGATGTTGTCAGGTACTCATGGAGCCAGGGTGTCTGCAAGATTTTAATTTTTTCATTCTTTGCGGAGGACACAGAGAGAAAGAGAGAAAGAGGGAGGGAGAAAGGAGAACATGCAAACTGAGGTAGAAAAACAGAGGAAGAGAATGAGAATCTTCACTAGGCTCCAAGTGCAGCAGGAATCCCAATTCAAGGCTGGATCACAGGTCCCTGGGATCACGGCCTGAACTCAAATGGAGAGTCTGATGCTAAACTGTCAGAGACACCCAGGTCCCCGGAATTTCTACATGTGTGAAATTTTCAGAGAAAAAGACAACAGGGCCTCTGGCCAGGGGCACAAGGCTTACCTGAGAACTGGCCATTTCTTCTTTCATCTTCTCCTCTATGTTTCTTTCTCAGAAGATCTTTGTGGAGAAACTCCAGCTCAAGTAGGAGAAATTTGTCTGAAAAGCCAGCAAAACAGTCTCTTCACAGGTCAACTGCTGGCCTGCAGGCAGGACATTCAAATGCAGAGAAGGTACAACTTCCCAGCCTTCCTGTCAGGAACAGTTGAGAAACTATGAGCTCCTACTTGAAGACCCATCTCTGAGATTGCCTTCTCTGCTTTGGGCGGGGGCGGGGTGATCTCTGTTGGGAGGCACCTTGGACTCAAGTTTGAGTGAAAACTCCTGGTGAGGGTAAGGCAAGTGTGCCAAGTGTCTTGTCGTCAGGCAGTGACCACTATGTACCCTCCTGGAACTATCATTTCTGCTTGGGCACCAACCCTCGGACTGCTTTGCTGATTAGTGTGAGGAGCGATGTGTCCTCCTGCCCTGTCCCTGAGGTGTGATTGCACCTGTCAGGGAAAAGATGAGCAAACTCGATACACCCTAATGCGACTAAGGTAAGCCACCTAGAATTTCCTCCTAGCCAAGCAGTTAACTGATAAGTCACTTTTTTGTACTCCTGGATATGGTTGCTAGTCACTATTGTGATAAATGTCAAAAATGTGTCATTCTTCTTGGGACAGTAAGAGCAGCCATTGTGTCTCCTGGGAATCCTGTTTTTCTGGGTACCTTCTCTTAGAGCTATAAACAGCTTATTGACCCTTACACATGAAAAACTGATCTTTACTAAAGAATGCTGTTTGCCTCCTGGCTAAAGATCGCTTTCTCAGTGCTCTACTGGAGGTTTTGTATATCTTGCTCTTCTACATCCTATGGGGAAAAAAGGACGCTTAAAAAAATACCTGCCCTTCCCATATCATAGCATGAGTGCCTGTAGCTGTTTTTTTTTTTTTTGACAATCATTACGACTAAGATTAGAATTGTAACTTCTGCACAATCCCTGATCTGCAAAATTGTGTTGAAAAATTGTTTATGAGAAATCATTTACTAACATACCCTGCTCTTTCTGCTCCTTGTACCTCTCACTATAAATAAACTAGAGAATCAGACAGAGCAGATGCCTGCCCGGTGGTCACAAAGAAACTTGAGCTTTCTTACTCCCTTCCGATGACACCATCCATCCTTCAGGGTCCCCTGGACATGTGGTCCCTGGACTCCAGCACCTCTCTTCCCACAGAAGCTTACAAACTCTGCTTGAGCACAGAAAACGGCTGCTACTTGGACCTCAATACCCCCAACTCCTCTACAGGAGACCTGCTACCTCTCCTTGTTGAACAGCCTGCCTGAAATCTCATAGGTTTGTTGTTGTTTTTTATAGTATGTATTTCTTGTTTGGGAGACAGAGACAAAGCATGAGCAGGGGAGGGGCAGAGAGATAGGCAGTCAGATTCTGAAGCCTGCTCCAGGCTCTGAGCTTGAGCACACACCCCATCTGGTGCTCAGACCCACAAATCATAGGATGATGATCCGAGCCAAAGTCAGGGGGGTAAATGACTGAGCCACCCCAGCACCTCTCAATTCTCATAAATCAATGGGAAGCCTTCCTGCCTATCCCTGCGCCCCACTTAGAATTATGATATAGAAGGAGAAGAGTCAGTAGGCACAATGGGAAAGATCAGGACCTGAGGTCTCTGGGTGGGGAAAAGCATTTAGAACAATGCTGGGAGTGTCTGATCACAACAAACCCGCTCAAGTGTAAGGTTCCTCCTAAATGTTTGACAGACACCACGTACTGCCCCTCAGGTTCCCCTAGGAATTTGACAAAAGAGCTAGCCAAAAATTAGTAGTAGATCATAAAACCTAAGACGCACAGGGAACTCTCTGGCATTAGACCACCCCTCATACACTTGAAATGAGACAATCAGGAGTGGAATCCAGAACATACAGTTATTAGGCCAATAACGGAGGACTTGAGGAGGAACAAGGGGGAGGGAAAAAGGGTGGGAGAGACCTGAACCTCATAAAACAAAGATCCTTGCCTACTGTCTCGGATGTTCACCCTCTAACGCCCCCTCTCTGTACACAGAGCTTTCCTACAATCTCCCTCTCTTATACTCTAATCGACTTTGGCCTCTTGCTTATTTTGGGTCTGGTTCTTCCTTCTTGGAAGCAGGGAGATGGGGAATCCCTGGGGTTGAGGTAAAAAAAAATCCTGCACAGGATCCCCTGGAGCACTTCACTAAAACAACACTGTTGTATCCACCCACCCACCTGAGGGCATCTGAGGGGGAGGGCGGCAGCAAGGATCCTTCTGGAAACTCAACAGGGATCCTCCTGGGGAGCACTGGGGGAGGTGAACTAGCATAGTGACTGAGGCTCTCCTGGTTGTTACCCAGATTAAAATCTAGGCCTTCTCCACTGGTCAGAGTTTCTGGAGATTCACACATTCTCCCTCTTCCTGCTACACAGAGGGAGACACCCTTCCA
>PISW01015015.1:0-18650 GCA_004023785.1 Mungos mungo | reverse complement strand
GTGATGGTGATGATGGTGGTGATGATGGAGATGATGAGGATGATGATGGAGCTGGTGGTGGTGATGATGGAGATGATGGTGGTGATGGTGACGATGGAGGTGATGATGGAGATGATGGTGGTGGTGGTGGAGACGGTGGTGATGATGGGAATGATGGTGGTGATGATGGGAATGATGGTGGTGGTGGTGAGGATGGCAGTGATGAGGATGGAGATGATGAGGGTGACGTTCACTGGGCCCTTAGCAGGTGGGACCCTCTGAGTGCAGGACACTCAGCACCCACACTCTTTGTGCCTGCTGTAAAATGTGCCCTATTGTGTTGACATCCTCTTTTAGGGATGAGGGGTCCGAAGCCCAGAGAACGGATGTGACTGTCTCAGAGCCAGCGGGGAGGGGGCAGGGCAGGGTTGGTGCTGGGCCTGTCTGGCCACCCCCCCAGAGAGCAGGTTCCAACAGGGTCTGGAGACAGGGGTGGCTTCCAGCGAGCTGTCTCCAGTCCACAAGGGGCAGAGGTGGACGGCAGGGCGTGCACGCAGAAGGAGTCCTCTGAGCGGTGCCCGGCCTCCCCCCAGGGCCAGGTGGAGATCGAGGACCAGGTCGAGGGCTTGCAGTTCGTGGCCGAGAAGTACGGCTTCGTGGACCTGAGCCGGGTCGCCATCCACGGGTGGTCCTACGGAGGCTTCCTGTCGCTCATGGGGCTGATCCATAAACCCCAGGTGTTCAAGGTGGGTCGCGCCCCGTCCCCGTCCTGTGTGCCGGCACCCGCCTGTGCCCCTCGGAGCCCACCCCCCACCCGGAGAGGCAACCCGGCAGGGGCCTTGCCACGTGGCTGTTTCTCCCCGCAGCAGCCCCGTGGGGCCGAGCCCCCCTCCTCATTGCCCGCCACTGCTGACCCCAGGATGGCATCCGGCTGCACAAAACCCCGCCAGCAGCTCTCGGTGGGAGGCTGAGCCCGGGACCCCGGCCTCGGATGGGCAGAGGTGGGGCATGGTGTGACGAGCGTCGGGGGAGGGGCCCCCAGGCCGGTGACGCTGTCAGGGCACCGCGGGGCGGCGATGAGGAGGAGGAGGCAGGAAGGCGGTGGGACCAGGGAGGGGCCGGTCCCGGCCTGAACGTACTCGTTCAGCTCACCCGCCCTCCCTTGATGGGCTCCATCCACGATCCACGGGGACCCACGGTCTGAGGGCCCCGCCCCCGCCAGCCCCCGCCCCCCCCCACCCCCTGTGCATGTCCACTCCTCACGTCCTTCGGGGGAGGCCCCGGGACGGCGGCAGGCGGGCGAGGGCTCCGGAGACCTGACCTGTGTGTCTCTCTCTCTCTCCTCTCCCTCTCCCCACCTCTGTCTGTCTCTCCAACCGCGCTCTGTCCACTGTGGCCCTCAGGTGGCCATCGCGGGCGCCCCGGTCACGGTCTGGATGGCCTACGACACAGGGTACACTGAGCGCTACATGGATGTCCCAGAGAACAACCAACTTGGCTACGAGGCGGGGTCCGTGGCTCTGCACGTGGAGAAGCTGCCCGACGAGTAAGGCCCCGCCCGCCCCGGCCCTCCCACCCCCCAGGCTGCTCCTCCACGAAGCCGGGCGTCCACGGTCCCTCCCACATTGGTGCCCACGCCCCCTTGAGGGCCTCCCCTCTTACTGCTCCTCACGGGGGCAGGCCGACCCCCGGGTGCACCTGAAGGGAGGAGGATCGGCCCTGCCCTAGAACGATGGGAAGAAAGGCCGAGTCCCAGTGTGGGACTCGTGCACGCACAGGCCCCCCCCCCACCCCAGGCACTCCCGCGGCCGGTCTTGAACCTGACCAGTCTCTATTCTGTAGGACTTGACATGCGGTGGTTCAGGACATGAGTCCACGGGGTTCTAACATCCGGGTCCATGGGACCGGCTTAGACGCACCGTGTCACTGGCCTCCGTCTCTGAAGAGCCATGTCGCCCCGCCCCCCTCTGGTGTGGCTCTGGCCGGCCAACGGCTGCCCTGCGCCCACGCCTGTAGGGCCGGTGCAGGCTGACCCCGCCTGGGCCCCCGGTGCTGGTGAGGCTGCTGGCCTTGGTCTGGAGTGTGGCCCGGGCTCCCTGGGGACGCCTGGGGACGGCCACGTGGGAACCCCAGTGCTCTGGGCCCGCGCCGTCTAGTAAGGAAGCCACGAGCCTTGTGCGGTCACTGAATTTAAGTTCACGTTAGTTCACAGCCACCAAAAGCTTAACCGACTGAGCCACCCAGGTGTCCCTGCAGCCACCGAGCGAATAAGTGCGTCGAGGCAGATCGGTGGCTGTGGGGCCGAGGGGGGGCTGGCTGGAACTGGAGGCGGCGGCTCACACGCCGGGAACGCACCAAATGCCCCTGAATCGTTGAGTTTAAAATGAGGTATTAGGTTATGTGAACTTCAATAAATTATTTTTGTAAATCCATTTTTTTTTAAGTTCCCCTTCCTCGGCCACTCTTGCCACATTTTACGTGCTCAGTAGCCACGTGCGGTCATGCTGGTGATGACTGCATTCGGTGGGGCAGGTCTAGAACATTCCATCATCCCGCAGTGCCAGGGGGCCCGCACTGCTCCAGAACCTTCCCTGTAGCTCAGATCACACGCCCGCGCCCCTCCCCTCCCTGCCTGGAAGGGAGGGGGAGTGTGCAGACCCGCCCGTGTCCCCACACCCCTGAGCTCTCCTGGCCGCCGCGTGTGTGAGAGGGTCCCCCGCAGACATTCACCCAGCCATGCCTTCCAGGCCCAACCGCCTGCTGATCCTGCACGGCTTCCTGGATGAGAACGTGCACTTTTTCCACACAAACTTCCTCGTCTCCCAGCTGATCCGAGCCGGGAAACCTTACCAGCTCCAGGTGGGTGCCCGCCCCAGACCAGCCTCCTCCAACCTTCCCCAGGCCCCGCGCCACCCACATCCTTCAGCGCCCTCTGCATGCGGCTGGGATCGGAGGAGAGTCCCCGAGCAGGGGTCATTTGAGAGTTAGAGTAGGGGTGGGGTTCGGTGGGCAGACCCCAGGCACAGGACACTGTCCGCCAGGGAGGATGGAGTAAGCGGAAGAGGAGTTGGGGGCCGAGGGGTGTGGCTTTGGGCGGAGCTTCTGTGTTGGAGGCGGGGCCCCGGCTGGATTTTGATCCAAGGGTGAGGACCGGTGTTGGCCAGCCTCCCGGCCAACTCTCGAGCGACCAGCCTCTGGCTGCCCTGTGGCCAGGGGCCCGTGGGAGCCAGAAGGACGTTGTCCCCGCAGGAAAGGGGCTGGCAGGGAGCCGGAGGCCCGCAGGCTCAGGAGGGGTTTGGGAGGTGAGAGGGGCAGACTTGATCACAGGCTGCCTCCCCTGGTGCTTCTGCCTCCCAGATGCCACCACACGCCCCGTCCTCGGGAGTGCCGTGGTGCCAGTTAAACAGATGGGGAAACTGAGGGTCGCAGGGCGGGGGGGACAGAGGCAGAGCTCGCTCTTGGGAGGCCCCCCTGCCGCACATGCTCCTTGCAGACCGGCCCCGGCCAGAGGCAGCTGCCGATCAGGGTGAGGCTGGGCCAGGATGTACCCACAGTGTCTTTTTTTTAGAGAGAGAGAGAGAGAGAGAGAGAGAGAGAGAGAGAGAGTGTGAGTGAGTGAGTGAGTGAGTGCACGCATGCGCACACAATCAGGGAAGAGAAGGGGCGGGGAGAGGGAGTGCGCGCATGCGCACACAATCAGGGAAGGGAAGGGGCGGGGAGAGGGAGTGCGCGCGTGCGCACACAGGCAGGGAAGGGAAGGGGCGGGGAGAGGGAGTGCGCGCGTGCGCACACAGGCAGGGAAAGGGCGGGGGGAGAGAGAGAGTGCGCACGTGCGCACACAAGCAGGGAAGGGGCGGGAGAGAGAGGCTCTCCAGCAGGCTTCACCGTCAGGGAGGAACCTGACGTGGGGCTCGATCTCATGACTGTGAGCTCCTGACCTGAGCGGAAATCAAGAGTCAGATGCCTAACCGACTGAGCCCCCCAGGCGCCCCCTCAAACGTCCTATTTGAGGGTGAAATCCTGAGCCGGTGCCGTGCTCGCCGCTCCCCTGCCGTGTGTGGCCGCAGGTGGTAGGTCACCGACCGCGGGCCCTTCCTGCTCGTCTGTGAAACGGGAAGGACACCCCTGCCTGCCCATTCGAGGCCACATGGGTTCTTTCGGGAGAGTGTTAAGCACACAGGGTGGGCCCGTGGTCCTGTGCCCCTGGGTCCCGGTGACACGCTGGATGTGAGTGGAGACACTCCGTTGGGTGGGAGCCGGTCAGCACCCGAGGGAGGTGGAGCGCACCCCCTTTTGTTCCACGGGGAGGCTGGCGGCGCACCCAGCACCCTTGTCACAGGCCCAGGGCACAGCGGGGAGCTGCACACACCCTTCTCCCTGCCCTCACAGCCAAAAGGAGGAAGAAATGATCAGGCAGCCAGGACCGGGATAGCGTGAAGGCTCTGTCACAGGCGTGCTGGTTGGTGCCCACAGCGGGGAAGGCGCAAGGCCTACGAGGCTGTGGGGACAACGGGACAGGGGAGGCGGGTCATGATGCCAGGCTGGCAAGTCCTTGCAGAGCTCTGAGCTGAGGAAAATATGATCAGAGTTGGGCTTCATCCAGGGTTGGATTAAAGAAGGCAAGGGAGGAGGAGGGGAGAGCTCTGGGCACTTGGATGTATTCTAGAATAGTGAACTGGGCTGGTGGCCATAGGCCTGGAGAGGAAAGAATAGTTCAGTTCACAAACCCACCTTGCTGGCAGGAAGGGGCCGCCTGGCCCTGACACCTGAGCCAGCGCTGTCCAGCTTGAGACCAGGGTTGGGGACTTCGGGAGAGTTTGAAGCAGGGTTCAAGCCTGTCCCATGAGCCCCCACAGTTTGAGACCTGTTAGGGGCCCAGGGCCCTGGTTTCATGGTCAGCAACAAGAACTGCAGGCCCATCGCCGTCCCCCTACAGGCCTGGACGTCAGCCCCACCAGGTCTCCGGGACATGGGGATTCCTTAGGTGTGGCCTTTGGCACCAACACGTCACTGCCCCTTCTGGGGATAACCGCCCCCCCGTGGGTGGTGGGACAGAGCGTGGGGCGGACGCCTGTCCTGGCGGCCACAGCCTGTGCAGTCCTAACGTGGCCTTTCGGTGAACCAGTGGGCAGCAGCAGGTGACCCCCCGAGCCTGGTGCAGCGCCCCTCCGCCTCCCCAGGTTTGGGGGGCCTCCCGTAGCTTAGGGGAGAAACTTGCGCATGGGGAGCCCTTGAAAGGACCTACAGAGGCCCCAATTCTTCATCTGGGTTTTTTTGGGGGGGTGGCGGTGCGGCTGCCGTCCGAGAGCTTGTCACCTGCTGAGTCCCGCAGCACGAGGCTGGAGGACGAGGACTGGAACCGGGCCATCCTCCCAGGCCTGCTCTTTCCTCCCGCCACCCACGGCCCCCCAGGAGCCCAGGGCTAGAACCCGGGTGGGCGAGCACCCGGGCGGAGTCCCTCCGTGCCCCAGCCCTGCCTTCTCTGTCCCCCCAGATCTACCCCAACGAGAGACACAGCATCCGCTGCCCGGAGTCCGGCGAGCACTATGAGGTCACGCTGCTGCACTTTCTACAGGAACACCTCTGAGCCCCCGAGGCCCGGGGCCTGCGCATCAGAGCACAAGTGGCTTCGCTGCCGCCACCACAGGGGGACCGGCCCGGAGGGGCAGAGTGGCCCCCGAAGGCGCCTCCCCGCGTTGCCTCCTCCCTCGGCCCCGCTGGACAGCCCTGGGGCCTCCGCCGCCTTCGCTGCCCCCTGCCTTTTATCGTTTTAACGCTCCCGGCTGTTTTGCCTGCTGCTTCTCGTGGCCAGGACGGCGCGACGAGGCCCACGTCCAGAGGCGCGTCCTCAAGCCACCCCCTCCTCTCCGCGTGGAGGGGGGCGAAGACACTGGGAGGGCCCGGCCTCGGCCTCCGTCGTGGGCCATCCCCCCGGGGCCCTGGGCCCGCAGCTGCGGCGGCCTTTCCTCCCAGCCCCGCCCACTTCACGTTTTGTTCGGGGGAGCGTTTTTTTCTGACGATTATTTCAAAGGCCGAGCAGAGGGTGCCTAGTCCGAGGCTGGGGTCCTCCGCCAGCGGCCGGCGGGCTCCCTTCCTCCAGGCTCCGAAGAAGCGCGCACCCCGGGGCTCCGGGCTCAGGAAGGAGCCGCCCCGCCTCAGGGTTCCCCCCCCCCCCGCCAGGACTTCCGATGGGGGGGCCGGGCAAGAAGGAAAACAAGCAAAAAAAAAAACCCACCCCCCCCAAAAACGGAAAACCCCACCAGATACGAACCACCTCTACATATTATGGAAAGAAAATATTTTTGTCGATTCTTATTCTTTTATAATTATGCGTGTAAGAAGTAGACTCATTAAACAGTTCCGGACGGAACCCCGCCCGCCCGCCTCGGGTTCCTTCCCAGCCGCGGGGCCTCCGCCCGGCCGGTCCCGGAAGCCCGCGGAGCCGAGAGCTGCCCCGTCACACCGGCCTGGTCTGGAGAGGACAGCCCCGGGGTCCCGATGCAGCCGCCGCAAGTCGCCTAGGGACCCAGCCCGCGGTGGCCTGGCCCGCCCGGCCCAGCCCGGGCTTCCTCAGGGCAGCGGCGTTAGCCAAGGTGCACAGCCCTCCGCGGTCCCTCTGCCCTGGCTGCCTTTACTTCCTTTTGTGCCTGCGCCGACCGAGGCTCCACTCCGCGGTTGGTGGGGGAGGTCAGGAAAGGCCTACCGAGGAGGGCGGGCTGTTCCCTTCATGATTGTCCCCGCAGCCCAGACCCATAGGGACCGGAGACTGCCCGAGCCCATGGCACTCTGGTACTTGCGTTCCCAACAGCAGGACGACCTCTCCTTGCGCCTTCAACCTCTCCATACTTTGGGAAGCTCCGCTTTTATTTTAAATGGCTTAAAAAATAATAAAACTTCAGTGCAAGAGGATATGCAGAGAAAAGATAACTTTCCCTCCAGAGAGAATCACATCCCAGTTTCTATTTTTAATACCTGATTTCTATTCCTGCCAAGAATGTGCCCGAATTTATTTGCCAGGCACCTATTAAGGGATAACGGGTTATTCTGGGCATTTTATCTGAATAAGTATCAATCAGGGGGGTCAAGGGACTTCCTCCGGGATAGGACAGAGAGTAATAGGCTTTGCAGGCAAGAGGGCCTGGGGTGCAATCACTCTGCTCTCCTTCCTACTTCAAAACTGGCCACAGATGACATGTAAATGAGGGGGGTTGGCTACGTGGGAATAAAACCTTATTTACAAAACCAGGCAGCTGGCCAGATTTAACCCACAGTCTGCGATTGGCCAACCCCCAGTATAAGTGGTACTTAACCGCCTTATACATACTTTGGGCATATGCTTGAGTTTATAGGGGTAAGTTCCTAGAATTATCAAAAGGCATAATCGATTTTAGTTTCACGGAGTATTGCCAAATTGCCTTCCAAAGAGAACACCTCAATGTAAACTTCTCCAATAAGGGTGAAGGATGCCTGTTTCTCCATTTCTTCCCCAGCACTACCTGTTACCAATTTTTTTCTTTTTAATCTTTGCCAATCTTAGGGGTGAAATGTGGCATCTCACTGTCATTTTTCTGTGTGGCAGTATTTTCATGTTCTGAGATATTTGTTTACTAGTGATCATTTGCCCACCTTTCTTTGGATGTATTGGCCTCATTGATTTGTGGACACTCTTTATATACGAAGGCAATCAGTCCCTTGTCATCCATCTGCAAATTGAACTATGTTGTCGATCTTCCCATGTGTTTTACAGGCAGGAAGCTCAGCTAGTGAATGGCTTAAAATCAGCCTGGGGAATAGTTTTTCACTTAAAGTGAAGGAGGGGACCGGTCACAAGTCATAAAATGACAGAAACTGGTGGGAGAGGACGCTGGGCGTGCCCCAGGAGCCTGGGCAGCTGCGCTTGTCTCGAGGTAGGAACTCTTGGTCAGAACCTTCTACCCCTGCCTCGCACGGTCAGAACCCAAGACTCGGGAGACAGCAGCCACCGGCCAAACTGCAGCCAGTCACAGTCCTGCCCTGACAGCGAGCCCCGGGGGTGCCAACAGGAAGCAAGGAGGGGTGGAGGCCAGCTACAGGAGGACAGGGGTCTGCTGGCACAAAGTCTCGGCCGCGGAGGTGGCAGGTGGAGGCATTTGTTCTTCCAGGCTGACACGGGGGCCGCTTTTCTCCCCCGCTGGTGGGGGGCCCGTCCGCAGGGGGGTCCCCGGGACGGTCTGGGGTTGCCGGTGCACAGGCCTGCTTGCTCTCCTGTTGGAAAAACTCCTCTCCTCCGCAACTGGCAAGAGCCCATACGCGACGGACAGAAAGGCCTGTGTCCTAGTTCGTCATTTGTCTACCAGACAGGTTTATGGTATTTTAACACAAACAGAAAGGGAAACCTTTAACCGTGGACACATAGGAAGGTATAAAAATAGTACAGAGTCCCAGGTCCCCTTCACACAGCTCACATCTTCCCTAACCGCCGCCCATTGTCCCAGTCAGGAAACTGACGTGAGCACAATGCAACTAACCAGACTCTAGGCCTGATGATATCAGCTGTTACACGTGCCCGCTGGTGAGCGGGCGTGTGTGTGTCTTTTCCTTTTCGTCGCCTGCATAGATTCCTGTAACCAACACCCCAGTCATAACACAAAACTGTTTATTCTCCAGAAAGGAGCTCCTCCGTGCGCCCCTGTGACGTCCACCCCGTTTATGGTGGCCTAAACAGAGAGACAGATGTCTGTCCCCTGATATTTGTATCATCAAATGGTTTCCTTAAGCGCTGCTAGATTTCACGTCATGATTAAAAAGCAGGATCTCTGGAATGATGCTTTTTTCTTCCTTTAATCTCTCCAGTATGATTTTTTTTTTTTTTTTAGGCCAAAAGGAAAAACACGCACACGCAAACCTACCTCTCTTCAGTAGGACTCTCAAACAGGTCACCACTGAAGCATCTTGTTAGCAACCGCTCTTGGCTGCTAATTGAATCCTTCAGGGACTGCCTGAAGGTCAAACACGGCAGGGGAGGTAACGAGAAAGACATCAACGGAACTGTGCTGTGTAGGACACAGAAAGAGAATCGGTTTATGAGGCCATTTCTAAAGGGTCCAGAGCAGACAGCTGCAAGGAGAAAGAAATTTCTTCATGCACACAGGAATCCCAAGGTAGGACAGGCTGCCCCTGGCTGGAGGGCACCAGTTTTGGAGGCTGGCTCAAGGCCTGTTCGAGGGTCCTCCCAACCTCCCGGAAAGTGGCCTTCACTCTCCGTGTCTGAGGCGCTGAAAGTTTTTTATTAAAAACATTTTTTAATGTTTTATTTATTTTTGAGAGAGAGAGAGAGAGAGAGAGAGAGAGAGAGAGACAGCATGAACAGGGGAGGGTCAGAGAGAGAGGGAGACACAGAAGCCAAAGACAGGCTCCAGGCTCTGAGCTAGCTGTCAGCACAGAGCCCGACGTGGGGCTCGAACCCACAAATCGCAAGATCATGCCCTGAGCTGAAGACCAATGCTTAATCAACTGAGCCCTCCAGGCGACCCTGAGGCCCTGAAAGTTTGCAATAGAGCTCAGTTAGGGGTAACTTGTAAGGTTTTCTTTCTAGATTCTGTTCTTGCAAGTCAGGAAGGACTAGGGAAACCAATCTAACCCAGGACACTCCGGCCCTCGCCACTGTGGCGTTTTCTCCAAAAAAATTGGAGAAAAAGAGCTACGATTTAGAGTCCTTGTAAAAACGTCACCTGCCTGTGTTCAGTTGATTATCCTGACAACCCCATGAGGCAGGGACTGTTTTCTTTTTAGTTTATTTTGAAATAACTTTAGGCTGACAAAAAAGC
The DNA here is from genome assembly GCA_004023785.1 of Mungos mungo. Classification (NCBI taxonomy): domain Eukaryota; kingdom Metazoa; phylum Chordata; class Mammalia; order Carnivora; family Herpestidae; genus Mungos; species Mungos mungo. Next base: position 8,865 of record PISW01015015.1, on the reverse strand, counting down.
TGTAAAAATAGTACAGAGTTCCTAGATGCCCCTCGCCCGGCTTTCTCTTACGTGAACATCTTTTTTCTTGTTTACATCTTTTTAAAATTTATTATGGTTTATTTATTTTTGAGAGAGAGAGAGACAGAGCATGAGCAAGGGAGGGGCAGAGAGAGAGGGAGACACAGAACCCGTAGCAGCTCCAGGCTCCGAGCTGTCAGCACAGAGCCTGACGTGGGGCTCAAACCCACAAACCATGAGATCATGACCTGAGCCGAAGTCGGACACTTAGCTGACTGAGCCACCCAGGCGCCCCTCACGTGAACATCTTAGGTATCCTGGTCAGGTCACTGAAGCCAGGAAATTAGCAGCAACACGATCCTAGTATCTAATGGGTAGAGGCCATTTCTCTGGCCCAGGGTCGTTATGGACCGAACGGGTCCCTCCAAAATTCACACAGTGACAAGCTAGGTGACAGTTAATGCCCAAGGTGATGGTGTTAGGAGGTGGGGCCTCCGGGAGGGGTTCGGTCATGAGGGTGGAGCCCCCACGAAGGAGATGAGCCCGTCATAAGAGAGTCCCCAGAGAGCGTCCTGCGCCTTCCACCCTGTGAGCACCGTGAAGGCACCAGCTCTGGGCTGCCTGTGAAACGGGAGGGGGGCCAATCAAGGTGCCGCTGCCTTGATCTTGAACTTCCAGCCTCCAGAACCGTGAGAAATAAGCGTGTGTTTATTTACGAGGTGCCAGACTGTGGTGTGTTAGTTAGAAGAGACCCAACTAAGACAAGGAGCTGATCCAGGAGCCCACGGTGCGTTTTGCTGTCTTGGTCTCCTCATTCCATGATGGTTCCTCGGCCTTTGTCTCTCATGGTGTTTTTTAGGAATAGTGCCCAGTTATCTTGTGCTGTGTCCCTCAGCTTGGGAGCTTGTCTGATATTTGCTTATAATTAGACCGAAGTCATGCATTTGGGGCAGGAAGCCGAGAGGTGCCACTGAAAATGCCCTTCTCAGTGCATCCCGTGAGGGGCTCCACGTTGCTGCCTCATTGGCGACGTTAACATTGATCACTGGGCTAGACAGTGTCTTCATTTTAAAGTCACTATTTTCCCCTTTCTAAACTAATAACTATGGGGGGAGGTATGCTTTGAGACCATGGAAATAACCTGTTTCTCAAACTTTTCCCCACTAATTTTTAGATATTAACCTTAAAAAATAAGTTATTTCACCAGTAAAAACAGGGATGGCAGATAATTGCAACGTGGGACAAGCAAACTACGGCAAAACCATAGGGCAATCTGCAGAACACGGAAGAGGAATATTATTTTACAGAAGAACGAAGAACTATCGAAAAGAGGAAGTTCTAAACCAAAAAGTCCAAGGCCTTACCTTGGCGGTGCCAGGTGTGGTGGCTCCTCATTGGCTGAGCCGTGACTGTCTCTCATTGGCTGGGCTATGGCTGTCACTCATTGGCTGGGCTGCGGCTATCTCTCATTGGCTGACCGGGCCTGTCTCTCATTGGCTGGGCTGTGGCTTCCTCTCATTGGCTGGACTGTTGCGGGGCAGGGGGGGAAAACTTCCCCTTGCTGGGCCTGTGCAGTAGCGGCTAACATACTGTGGATTTGCAAGGCGCCGGATTTCCCGTTGGGCCTGCAACTGAACAGAAGTCCTAGGGTGCAGAGCTTTCCCTGCCGGCCTCCCCAGTTCATGCCAAATGAGGTTTCCCGTTATTAAATTTCAGACCCACCCAGGGATCTTCGCTGCAACAATGATGAGGTATTTACTCAACGGCCATCGTCCATTTCCCTCGTTCCGTCCACACTTAGGAACTGGAAGAGCCGTAGGGTAGATCACAAGGCTAGGGATTGAGGCAGGAAGGGAGTCTACGACCACGCCTACCCGGGACCCACCCAGGAAGTCCAAGCCCCGCCCCAAGATGGCGGCCAAAGCCGGAAAGGGGGTGGAGCGCGCCTGGTCACGTGGCCGCGCCGGCGCCGACGTGGCCTCCGGCGGTCGCCCCACGTGTCCCTTGCCGCGTCCCGTCGCCGCCCTGCCCTGCGGATCCGAGCCCAAGATGGCGGCGCCCAGCAGAAGGAGGAACGGCGAAGTCGCGAGCTTGTGGGCTGCGTTGCTTCTGGCGGCTGTGGCGTTAAGGCCGGGGGAGGCGGTGTCCGAGCCCACGACGGTGGCGTTTGACGTGCGACCCGGCGGCGTCGTGCACTCTTTCTCCCAGAACGTGGGCCCGGGGGTACGTATCGCCGCCGCCCCGGGGACTTGAGCGGTGGCGCCGGTGGGGGCGGGGCCTGAGAAGGGGCTAGGACCTCCAGGGGCGGGGCCTGATTTGGGTCGGGACTCTGGGGGCGCGGTCGTACTGAGATGGGGCTGAACTTAGGGGAGCGGGGCCTTGAGGCGACTTTGAGGGGGTGGGTCACTAGCCTCAGCCCCTGTGTCCTCTCACATGCCCGGCGGGCGCGAGCAGCCCTGACTCCCAGACCAGGCGGGTCCCGGCCATCAGAGGGCAGAGCCGGCCCAGAGTTGGCGGGGACAGGAGGCTTAGGGGTGTTTCACCTCCAGCCCTGCAGAGGCTCAGCCCCGCTGCAGCTCGGACCGGGGAGGAAGTGGACAGACGTTGCTCTTTCTTCTCCATCGCACAAGCTCTACCATCTTTCATTGAAGTGTGAGGCTAGGGCCCCCTTACCGGTCAGTCCGCAAGCCTGGGGCCCGCCCGGCCCTGCCCTTAACTTGTTGGAGAAGCCCCCCTCCCGTCTTCGTGTTCCGGGTTACAAGTTATCAACAGCTGCGAGAAACTGAGTCCTTCCTTAGAGCCACGAAACGCGCCAGGTGCTTCATTTGCTCAGACCATTTCTCAGATGAGGAAAACGGTCTCTGCAAAGTTTTCACTTAGTCTGAGGCCCCAGAGCATTGCAGAGATGAGCCTCCTGGTGTCCTTGCTTCCGAAGTCCATGTGCCTGGATGGGTGGGTGCTTGGAGGGTGCGGGACTTCCCCTTCCTGTTCTCCCCGCCCCCCGTGGGTTGTCTGTCCTGACGTTGGAGCTCTCTAGCAGGGAGGCAGGCAGCGGTGGTCTAGGTCTGTGGACTCTGGGAGGCCCTGTGGGGCTGGGCTCCAAGCCAGGAATCTGACTCTCTACCTCCTTTCTCTTAGTGCAGATGTTCAAAAGCCGGATTTTCTTTTTTTCTAATTATATATATATGTATACATATATGTATGTATGTATCTATCTACACGCTTATATGTATATATGTAAATGTTTATTTTGAGAGCGCATGAGTTGGGGGCAGGGGCAGAGAGGACAGAGGATCCAAAACGGGCTCTGCCGTGACAGCAGCAAGCCCAGTGCGGGGCTCGATCTCCGGAAGCGTGAGATCAGGACCCAAGCTAAAGTAGGACGCTCCAGCGGCTGAGCCCCCCAGGCGGCCCCAGAGCCAGATCTTGATTTTGGAGCTCCGAAGGACACCCCGCCGTGAGCACTTCCTAACAGGCCTTTTTCCCCCTTCCGTCTGCCTCCAGGACAAATACACATGCGCGTTCACCTACGCTTCTCAAGGAGGGACGAACGAGGTGAGTTGTTCAGAATTCCACGTCGTGATAGATGCTCTCCAGGGGTCGGAGAATTGGGTCCTAACCCGGGTTAACTCCCACTCATGGATCGCGTCTTGCCTCATCAGTGAAAGATAATGTTTAAGTTCAGTAGCGATGGCAGATTTCCTGTAATTCCACAGGGTTAACAAAAGTCTGGAAGGAAAGGAAATAAGATCCCAAACTTAGGAAGGAAGTGAGTCCCTCTTGCTGGCTGTAGGGGGACCACAAGGCACGGGGTGCAGGTGGCCTCCGGGAGCTGAGGGCAGCGGCTGGCTGGTGGCGGGGCTCAGGCTTCCGGCCCCAGGAACTGAGTTCTGCCACGAGCGCATGTCTCGGAAGGGGCGTCCAAGCCTCGGACGGGGGTGCCGTCTGCCGACACCCCTCGGCCTGGACCCCGCGTCTGTGTCAGGGTGCGCGATGCTTAGTAGGCTGTGCAGTTAAGCTGCTAAACTTGCAGTCCTTTATGACGCGGGGTCGTGAGTTGAGTGGGGCCCCCCAAAAGGCATGTTCCCTTCCTAATTCCGGGAACCTGTGAATTTAACCTTATTTATTTATTTTAATTTATTTTTAATGTTTGTTTATTTTTGAAAGACGGAGAGAGAGTGAGTAGGGGAGGGGCAGAGAGAGACGGGGGGAGACACAGAATCGGAAGCAGGCTCCAGGCTCTGGGCTGTGAGCACAGAGCCCAATGCGGGGCTTGAACCCACAAACCATGAGATCATGACCTGAGCCAAACCCAGACGCTTAACTGACTGAGCGCCCAGGCGCCCCTCGAAGAAAAACAAAGATATTTGCAGATGTACGTTGAGGATTCTGCAACGAAGAGGTCGCGCTGGGTTCTCCCGGTGGACCCCGACTCCAGGGACAGCTTCTGCTATAAGAGACGCTCCAGGGAGATTTGATAGACGCGAAGACACTCCGAGGAAAAGGCCATGTGAAGACAGAGGCAGAGACGGAGGGACGTGGCCACAAGCCCAGGGACACCTGGAGCCAGCGGGAACCAGAAGAGGCAGGCGGATCCCTCCCTAGAGCCTCTGAAGGCAGCACGGCCCGGCGACACCGTGACTTGCACCTCTGGCCCCAGAACTGGGAGGGAGCGCATCGTAGTGGCCGTAGGAAGTGGGTGCACGGGACTACGCTACGGCAGCCCCGGGAAGTCGGCCCGCAGCCCCGGACCACAGAACCGCCGGTGACGGACGGACCAGCACAGAGGTGAAGCCCGAGAAGACGGCGCTGGCTCCTGCAGGAGGGAGCGCCCACGCGTTCGGGAAGAGGCGCAGACAGACGACCTCCTCGCTGTCATTAGAATAGGAGAAAAGTGAAAGGGATGAATTATCGCTCGTATAAAAATGAGTAAACTACATCTTGTTTTCCTAATCGTGCTTTTTCTTCCTGCCAACCAGACGTTAGGGAATCCCGCTCGCCTTCCAGAACAGCCTGTGGCACTGTGTCTCATGACAGCGCAGAGTCCCGGAGACGGGGCTGCTTGGGAGCTCTCGCGAGCCTGACGGTCTCCTCGAGCTCGGACGGCACGTCCACCTGGGCAGGGGTCTCCCCCCCACCCCCCAACCCCCCTGACCTCGACACCGCTAACATCCGGGGCCTGGTTGTTCGCTGAGGGCGTCGTCCCTGGCACCGGGGCGTTGAGCAACCTCTGGGCCGTGCCCACTCGCTGCCAGGGGCACCCCGGTTGTGACACCCAGACATTGCCTCCTGTTCTCTGGAAGACAAAATTACCCCTCGTTGGAAACCGCTGGGTGAGTGTGCCTTCGGTTGGTTTAGACACGTCTTGTCTTACTTGTAAATAGACGACGCCCAGTGACCGTATTCTCACAAAATGACACAAACAGCTGGTGGCCCCCGGCCTCGGCACGTCCCTTCCCCTGCGCCGCGGGGCCTGCTGCTGCTCTGGCCGTCCGCGCCATCATGGCATGTGGCCGAGTGGTGGAGCATTCCTCCTAACGGGGACCCGAAGCCCCTCAGTCCAGCTCACCCCCCGAGCACTCAGAACTAGCCCCAGTGCGCCCTGTTCCACGGGGCAGCCTTTTGGAGGCCTCTTCTGTCGTGTGGACGACCGATTTGGGGGACAGTAACCCGCAGTACGCCACTTCTGGGTGCTGCGTGCCCCACTTCTTCCTCTCCGCAGTCCCAGGAGCCCATACTGCTCTGTCGCAACCCAGTTTCACACACGAGGCCACAGAGGCCCGGGCTCCCCCAGCTGGGAAGTGACCGAGGTCCCCAGGACACGGACCCCTAACCACTGATCTACGCTGGAAATGCCAGCAACTTGGAAAAGAGCAGATGTACCCCGGCCCCCACCCCCGATGAAACTCCTGGACGGGGACAGTCTGCGGCAGCCCCGGGGGGAGGGAGAGCCAAGTTCAGTCACAGCGGCTGGGGCGACTGTAGGCTGGAGCCTTGTGTTGGAATGCCACCGGGTCACGAGCTGGGATTCCGGCAATGGGCTGGATCATTGGTTTTGGAAGAGGCTCACCCGGATGGGAAACTGCCTAAGAAACACAGGTGTGCTGGGTGTGGACTGCGTCCATCAGCGGCCGTCGGGAGCCATGGGAACCGGGAAGGGGGGCGCTGTGTGAGCTGATGGGGTGCTCGGGACCCATGAGCTGTCCGGCTCACAGCGAGCGGCTGGGCAGATCCTCGGCGGACGTGCAGGGATGGTTCCAGATGCTTGGTGGGTTCTGGCTCGCGCCACACGGGAAGCGCGGCAGAGATGGCTCTGGGAGCTGCCAGGACGGAAGTCCGGGAGGCCGTGGTGGCCTTTCTGCAGAGGGGTCACCAGCAGCGGGAAGAAACCACAGGGCCTGGTCGCCTCCCAGCAGGACCTGTGGTGACAGGCGTGGGTGTACAGGTGCCCCGCTGTCGCCGACCCGGGGTCTTCGAGGGAGGGCAGCCAGTGCTTGCTCCTTAGATAAGGGTTTGTTCCTGCAGGGGGTCACCTGGGAGGCCGCTGAGGTCGGGTGACCTGAGACCCAGGGCTGCTCATGGGTGCTCAGTGCCCGGCAGCTGGGGAGCTTGGCCGCGGCCGGCGGGGACGCAGACCGGCCGTTTCTCACGAAGTTCCGTGTACAGCAGCCCTATAGCCGGGCCCTTCGCCAGGTGATGCCCGCCGGTGATGCGCGTGACCCTTCGCAGCAGCAGGACTCACACGGCCAACCCACGTGTCCATCCGCAGGTGACCGGATGCACACAGTGTGTCCACAGTACCCCTCGGCCACGAGCAGGAGCGAGGCGCCCACGCCCGCCGCCCCGTGGACGGACCCTGAGCACACGATGCTCCGGGAGGGAACCCGACACAGAAGGCCCCAGAGTGTATGATTCCATTCAAGTGAGACGTCCAGAACAGGCACATCCGCCGGCACAGAAATGAGTTCCGGGTGCCAGAGGCTGGCGAGGCGATGCGGGGGTGACTGCTGAGGGAGATGGGGTGGTTTTCTGGGGAGACAGAATGTTCCGGAACTAGATCGTGGTGATGGGATGCACACCTCTGGACGTGCTGGAAAACACAGACTCGTTGGCTTTAAAAGAGCGAAGGGTACAGTATGTAAACGTTTCTCAGCAAAGCTCTTGGAGGAGTGGGCCGCGGTCCCTGCAGCGGCACGGGTGGGCGTCCGGGCGCATGCCGACTGGAAACACGCAAGATGCGCAAGACGGCGCTCTGCCGGACCCCACCTGACCTCAGCTTTGCGAAGGCCCAGCTCGGACGAGGACAGGGATGAGGTCGGAGGCTGCCAGGAATCCGCAGGGAGGGGTAAACTGCAGAGGGAAGGGCAGGGGGGAGTCGGGGAGACAGAACTGTCTGTGTCTTGTCTGGGCGGGTGGGCGACGTGCAACCGAACCGTGCACCAGAGCCCAGAACCGTCGCCAGGACGGGCACGCGTCCCCGTCTGCTATTTACGTTGGAATAAAAACCACCGGCAGCTACCATTGGCTCGACCTCTTCTGCATGCAGCCCCCTCCGTTCCCCGAGCCGCACTGACCAGGCCCTCAGGACACGCACCTCACCAACCGTCCCCGGGCCCTGCAGCCACGGGACCACAGGGTCACGCAAGCAGTGGTGACCCTACTGCTTAGAAGCTCTTGGTTTCGGGGCACCTGGGTGGCTCAGTCGGTTCAGCGTCCGGCTTCGGCTCAGGTCATGATCTCACGGTTCGTGGGTTCGGGCCCCGCGTCGGGCTCTGTGCTGACAGCTCGGAGCCTGGAGCTGCTTCAGAATCTGTGTCTCCCTCTCTCTCTGCCCCTGCCATACTTGTGCTCTGTCTCTCTCAAAAATAAATAACGTTAGAAAAAATTTTTACTTTCTTTTTTAAATTTTTTAATTTATTTTTGGGAGACAGAGAGAGACAGTGTGAGCAGAGGAGGGTCAGAGAGAGAGGTAGACCCAGAATCCAAATCAGGCTCCAGGCTCTGAGCTAGCTGTCAGCACAGAGCCCAAAGCAGGGCTCAAACCCACAAACCGTGAGATCATGACCTGAGCCAAAGCTGGACACTTAACTAACTGAGCCACCCAGGAGCCCCAGAAAAAAATTTTAAAAAAAGAAAAAAAAAGAAGCTCTTGGTTTTAAATTGGTTTGCTTTCATTTTTTTAAAACAACGTTTAGTTACCTCATTTTTAAGAACCTTTTCAGAGCTGTGGCAAACCTGTGTGTCATGGCAGTAAACCAGACCCGGGTGCTGGGAGGCCTCGGAGCTGTGGACAGGTGCTTTTCACATTGTTTTTCATCTTTTACCTTATTGTAGACAGAGTGAGGGTGTGATCAGAGGAAGGGCAACGTGGCGGGGGGGGGGCGGGGAGAGAGAGAGAGAGAGAAAATCTTAAGCAGGCTCCATGCTCAGTGCGGAGCCCAGTGTGGGGCCCGATCCCCTGACCCTGCGGTCTTGACCTGAGCCTAAATCAAGAGTCAGATGCTCAACCGACTGAGCCACCCAGGCACCCCTGGGCAGGTGCTTTTAAGTCGGGAGGGAAAAACTGCTGCGTCCGCAGGTTCGGCCGGAAGCCGTCTCTCCAGAACCGTAGTCCCCACCCGCGTGCTGCAGACAGGTGGCATCTGGGTGACCGTTTACTCTCGTCATAATTGGCATAAACATGGCCTTGTTCTCCTTAATGAAGAAGCCTGACCTTCAATCAGGAATGCCAGTGCTCGGGCTGCTATTACTCCAGGGAGGGCTCCCGTTTTACTAGCAGGAGATACAGATGCCGCAGGCAGCCCGGAACCAGCCTGGAGAGACCGAACACGAGCGGGGGGGGGGGGGGGGGGGGGGGGGGGGGGG
>PISW01015014.1:0-18617 GCA_004023785.1 Mungos mungo | reverse complement strand
GATACATGTGCTCCTATTCCTCAGCACTTCTTTATCCCTTGGGTAAATCCCTAGCAGTGCTATTGCTGGGTCATAGGGGAGTTCTATGGATAGTTTTTTGAGGAACCTCCACACTGTTTTCCAGAGCGGCTGCACCAGTTTACATTGCCACCAACAGTGTAGGAGGGTGCCCGTCTCTCCACACCCTCGCCAGCATCTACAGTCTTTTGATTTGTTCATTTTAGCGACTCTGACTGGTGTGAGGTGGTATCTCAGAACTTTCACATTCACTTTTGCCCACATGACATGAGTCAAAGCAAGTTCATGCCCAGGTCCAGTAACTTATTCAAGGATATTTATGGACAGGAATTAATATTTCCTGTATAATAATTCTGCCTACTATACCATATAACCTAGGGAGATTTACCTAAAACCCAAGGCTCAGTTTTCTATTTTAATAACAGAGATTATCACCCTTCCAACTCATGGGGCTGCCATGAGGACCAAATGGAATAGTGTCTGAAAACCACTCAGCATCATGCCTGAGGAGTAGCGGAACGCAATAAATGTCAGGTATTATTACTGTTCGTACTTCTAGGCCAAACACTGCAACTGACTTTTTGAACGTTTCCATTTTTCCATGTTTCAGATTTTATCTTATGTTCTCTGTCACATTGTTCCAGTCATTGCAGATATTCAGAATCATCATCCTTCAAGTAAATAAACAAATTCTGAGAGCACCATATTACCTAGGCTCCCATATATTACACGGTGGGCTTGTGGGGCACTGATGAAAGAGCCATCCTTCCTGACTTGCTGTCATTTGCATGTTTGATCCTTGTGCCACAGCTCTTCACAGTGGACATCTTGAAGGAGACAGGGTCAATGCTGAAGTTCTTTACTGACTGACATTGATCAGTGGATCAATAACCTCTAGATATATGTTTAAAGTTACACATCAACCTAATTGCCCTTTAAAATTCTGTATTTTCCTGTTTTCTCTAGAAGCGCCTCATACAAATATGAACAGGCATCCCAGCTCCTATGATGTATCCTTGTCCTGAGAATTAATTTCTCCAAAATCTCCATGTATGGCTCTATTGGCTTATTCAGACCTTCCCTGTCTCCACTAGAGGCATTCACGATTATGTGCCCACATTCAGTTCTGAGCCTCTACAGCCCGAAGAATCATCTTTCCTTATTTGGACAGAAATATTCAGAATTCTTTGGGACTTTTGAAATCCCCCTTACCAAGGTGTAGGGTGAGAGCATGTGATTGCCCAGCCTTCCTTTCCTGGCTTCAGAAACTGAAAGGCTATCTGAGAAATGTTACAAGGCTCCCCTCACTTCCATTTCACCAAATGGTTCCTCCACATTGTCCACAATTAGGGCCAAGATAGCAATTGTCTCCATCAAATCCTCCATCATATAGGAAATAAAACTGTCAAAAAGCTATAAGATGCTTGATGAGACCCAGCAGATGGTTGGTTTGTGACTGGGACCAGCTTAGGGGTCAGCCTAGAATTTTCAAACAGGGGAAGCCACCTGGCCTCCCTGTGGACATTGAGCTGGGGCTGGTTTATAGTAGGCTAAGCTGGAACCCCAAATTCCAAGGACTGACTTTTCTTGGTCCAGACTTGTGGTCAGTGGATCTCCAAGTAGCCCTGCTTCAACAAGCTCCCACAAGCCAGGAGACCACCCAGAAGGTGATCAAGAAAGTCAATTCTCAGGACTCCTAGGTGGCTCAGTCAGCTGAGCTTCCGACTCTTGATTTTGGCTCAGGTCATGATCCCAGAGTTATGGGATCAAGCCCCACATCAGGCTAGGCACTGAGCATGGGACCTGCTTAAGATTCTCTTTCTCTCTCTCTCTCTCTCTCTCTCTCTCTCTCTCTCTCTCTCTCTCTCTCTCACTCTCTGTTCCCCTCCCCCACTCACACTATCTCTAAAATAAAAAAGGAAGGAAGGAAGGGAGGGAGGGAGAGAGAGAGAGACAAAGACAGAGAGAGGGAAAGAAAGAGAGAGAGAGAGAGAGAGAGAGAGAGAGAGAGAGAGAGAGAGAGAGAGAAAGAAAGAGAGAAAGAAGTCAATGCTCAAGGCCAAGCTCTTACATAGGCCATCTGCCCAAAAACTAGGTTCATTTGTGCTCCCCCAAAGATGATAGTGATTTTTTGGTAACATATATTTCAACTATAAGAAAAGTTTAACATATTTAAATCTCATTCCTTTATTACTCTTCCAAAACCTATCACTTGAATGATGTGCCATTTGTGAGAGTATGGGGAACCCAGAGAGAGCTCATCGAAGGCTCAAGGGCCCTCTCTGTCTCTGTTCACTTTGCCAACTAACCACTGGGTTGGTGAGCGTCGTCTAATAGACGTGAATGCCCCTGTGCTGTATGTCTCTTCCTTCTTAGAACCTGAACATGATTGTGCTATTCTCTTCCTTTTTTCTCATTAATATAAAAGCATTTATTTTCTCTAATTTGATTATTGGGTTTTTGTTCTGTTTTCAAGTAAAATCAGAATGACCAGCGATCAAACTGCGATCATTTCTTGCAGCGATTAATCTGTCTATAAGGCCGTGTTCTGCCGAACACTTTGATGCACGTTAATCATGCCTCGGGACCATGCTCCATCAATACAGCACAATTACTAGAGTGGCCAGCAGTGAAACAATTTGGAATCACTGCCCCAAGAAGTGGCGATGCCTCTAGACCAAGGGAAGGCAGTGAGAGCTATTGTTCATCAGATCTATGCCTGGCTCTCTACAGAGACCACGGAGTGAGCTACTGCCTCCTTGTCTTAGAAAACCTAATCCAGCCAGCTGCCTCCCTGTCCCTTGCTGTCCCTTGCCCTGCCCTGTCTGTGCACCAACAGAGGAGTGCTCACATTCGAATCGAATTCCCAGGAGACAGAGCCCTCCTGCCTCCCAGTGTCCCTACAGCAGTTGCTCTGTCAGCCAAAGCCACATCTCCTTCTCTCTGTGTATGTTCTGCAAACTTCTGCCTTCAGTCCTGACAGTCTTCAAAAGCCCCAGATGACAGACAAAAACAAAAATCCAGAGTTGCCCGGGACTCGGCAAAATATACCACATTGGCACAGTTTGCTCCAACCATAATGGGAACTGGTCTGTGAGCCGTGGGACCGGAAGTGAACTGAAATCATCAAAGGAACCATTCTCCTCCTCCTGCCCCACATGGAAGGCACTCAGGGAGGGCTTATTTCTAAGAAGCAGGCACTGGCCCATGAATTCCAGTGCAGTATTCTCCCTGACAAAGCCCAGCTCCCAGAGGAGAGGTGAAGCCCATAAAACCTATGTAGGAGCCAAGGCTGCTTGAATCCTGGAACACGCTCTGCTTACACCCTTGATTTGGGGTTCAGCCCCTCTGCTGTGAATGTCAACAAATGTCTACGGTGTAGCATTACTACAGTTGGAAGAAGACTTCAGATGTAAAAATGGTTGGAGAGATGAGTGACGTATTATAGATGCTTAGGAGAGGTTTTTCTTCCACTCCACAGCCTATTGTGGTGAAAATGCAGATGCTGGAGGCCACAGAGACTCTGCCTCTGGCAGATCAGACAGTGAGGAGAGAGGAGAACATGCTTCAGGGAAGAGCCCAGAAGGAGGGCTAAGATCCAGGCCTAAGTCCTAAACGGTACTCACTCCATCTAAAAACGCTCCAGTATGCACTGTGAAAAACACTGTGTAGGCCACCAAACACATCTCTGAGCTGAGTTCAGCACACAGGCAGTGAGGTTTCAATTCCAGAAAAGAGAAAAATCTGGAAAATGTGAATAGCTATGGAACATTTCTAGCTACGTAAAGTGAGCAGGCCGGAGCAAGGCCCCCATGCAAACCTGCTAAGCCTAGAAGCTCTCACTTTTGCACACAGACCCTCAAGGCTGACCCCCCAGGACACAATGCTGTGAGGTTATCTATCACCTTTTCTTTCCCAGACTAGATTACAAATCCCAAGCCAATCTATACATCGTAAAAGCTCACTACCTGCTAAAGTCCGTCCACGGGAAGTGAAATCCTAATCACTATTTAAACAGACTGGCAAGGCTGGGCCTTGGCATCCAACACCCTGGAGGACAGGCGTGATGGCAGGTATGACAAGTGATGGCCATGGCAGGGCCCTCATGAGAACAAGGTCAAGTTGGACCAGAAGACCAAAGGGGCCCTGGAACTTATCCAGCATTCTGCTAACCTTCTGGAGCTTCCCAAATACTTGGAGTTACCCTTATAATTCTTGCTCACTGTATAAAATAAAGCCATCAACAAATGGTGAAGAGATGGCCATTTTTCCAGGCCATCCAGCATCCTCCCCACTCACCCTGTGATCAAAGAAATAATCCAGAAGCCACATCCTTGAGATTCAGATTCAATGCCATGTAGCTGCCAGGGCTGCTCCTCTCATCTCTGACGTTGCCAGACGAAAGGACCCAGAACAGCCACATGATGTGCTGGCCAAAGTCTGAAAACATTGCATTTGCTTCTAAACATTTTAGAATGGGGTAGCTTACTGCACAGAATTTATTTAATCAACTGATACAACATAAATAAAGCATAATAAATTAGAACAAGAGGAAAAGGCACTACAATTGTACCAACATAAGAATTAATGGCCTCGACCTTCCTGAGAGTAAGAACAAAAAGGGAAATGCATTCGGTTACACGGATCATGATGCCAGGGAGGAGGAAGCAGTTATTCACTAAGTTCTGAAAGATACGCTTCCAAGTTGTGTAACGAACAGTTTCTTCGCAGGAAAAAGCAAATACTCACTGAATATCAGCTACATGCTGGAAATGCATACCCTTGACATACAGGGACCTCCCAGTCTGTAGGAGCTTATGAAAACATGACCAATATGGACGGGGCAGTGAGCAGTGTGCCAGCCAAGTCCAGCTCTGACTCAGCCCCTGGCCACCCTGTGCCAGACACAGCCTGCCCGGCTGTACTGGAAGCCTTGCTTATGCACAGCCTCCTGCATTTTTACAGGCACCCTGCAAGAACACGGTTCTAGGTTATTAAAAAAGGCCAGACTCAGAAGGGGTAAGCCTCTCGGCCATGTTTAAGTCAGTGAGCGGCAGAGCTGCATTCTCTGACTCCCATGTCCAACCTCCTCCCACAAGACATAAATAAATAACAGTGCCAGCCACAGAGACTATGGCAATTTCCATATCTTGTTTTCCTGAGGACCCACGACAAAAGCTGCCACTGTATAGGGGACTCTGAAGGGGCCATGGGGCATAATGAATGTCAAGTTCAGAGCTGTCTAGTAGACTGGCTCCTCCACAGATGCATCTGAGGACTGAGGGTGCAAAGGCACAGAGGAAGGCTTACATGAGACTTTTGCCCTGCAGCTCACCTTCCCCATTCCCCGGATACTCATCAGCACCACCACCACCCAGCGCCAGAGAGACCCCACCCACAACCACATCTGCATCTCTGAGAGTGAGACCAGGAGCTGATGTTTTGTAGGTCCCCAGGTTTCTCTATAAACAGATAAGCAGGTATTCATTTGTTAGGCTTACTGTAACAAAGTACCACAGACCTGAGTGGCTTCGACAATAGACATTTATTCTCTCCCAATTCTAGAGGCCAGAAGTTCAAGTTCAAGATCAAGTGTCTGTGGCGTTGGTTCCCTCCATGGGCTTGGAGAGTAAGATCTGTTCGAGGCCTCTCTCCTTGTCTGTGAATGGTGTCCTCTCCCTGTGTCTTCACATCGCCTTCCCTCGATGTGTCTCTGTGTACAAATTTCTCCTTGTGTAATGACACTAATCACTCTATAGTGATCCCATATAGTCACCCTGATGACCTCATCTTAACTTGATTACACAGACCCTATTTCCAAATAAGGCCACATGCTTAGGTACTGGGGTTAGGACTCCAACAGACCTTTTATAAGGGGACACAACTCAACCATAACCAAGGGCTAAGGCATGGCTATCCTCTGTGATAGATGCTAGTCCACAGGGATCAGGAAGGGGCCAGGAGGCCAGACCTCCTGTAAGGTTCCAGGTCTATCCACTGGCCTAAACCAAGCCACTTCTGTCGATTGCCAAAACAACCTCAACAGCCTCCTATCTGGTCTTCAAAGTCCACAACTGTCACCTCCATACAGGCTCTACACAGCAGCCAGAATGAACTTTTCAATCAAACACAAATGTCATAATAGCTGTCATGGCTTCAAAGCCTTCAATGGCTGCCCATTAGTCTCCGGAGAGACCAAAGCCAGCCCATCCTCGTTATGTTTCAAATGCTGTCCAGGTCCTGAAATGCTGTCCCTTTTCTTCCACTCCCACCTGTGACTCACCTAGATCGGGTCACAATTAAGTTCCTCGCCCATCAGATCCCAGCAGAGAGGTCATCTCTCCAAGGGTCTGGCACTACCCCACAGCCCCCAGCCTGACAGCATCAAGGTGTTTTGCTCACCACTGGACCCCCAGCACCTACAACCAGGCCCAGAATGACAGTGTTCAATATTTCTCAAGTGAAGACAAAGTATGGCAGTAATGCATTTAAGTGTATTACCCTGGATTACCTTCTCTCCTTCTGTGAATGTTTCTTAAGTCCTTACTATGCAAAAGGCCTCACAGTAGGAGCCTTAGATAAAAACAGCCTTTAGTTCCATGTAATAGATAAAGAACTGAATTTCTGAAACCAGGTGACTGTGTAAGGTCACACGGCTAACACGTCTGACTCCAGACCCTGAGTTCTCAACCACAAAGCTCTATGGGCTCCCCAAGCTGGGAGTTATCTAGGACAGCTCTGATTACTCCTTCTGTAGCTCATCTCTGTGTGTTTCTTGGGCAGCAGACAAACCTCTGCTCCTTCTGCTCCATGTGTTCCCATCCGGAGGTCATGGGACAAAAGGCTGAAAAGAAAATGATAAAACAGCCAAGAGTGCTGGATGTGTCCTAAGTGGGACTGAAAAGGGACCTGCCTCCTAAAGGCATCATTATGAAGTGAGCCCTGAATCTGGAGTCCCCAGATGAGGCATCAGGTATTACTTCTGCTACTTAGGGGGCAGGAACTTGGGAAAGTTACATGGCTTCCCTGAACCCGACTTTCCTTCTCTGTAAAATATGAGAGAATATTTCAGTGAGAACTCAGGACACCATGAATGCCTAGCCTGATGCCAGCCACCATGGGCAGACAGGAAATGACAGCTGTAAATCTCAGGGGTAATGATGAGGGTAAATCTCAGCAAACCACCATTCAACAGCAGCCAAAGAGCATAGAGAATCAAGAATTGACCAACAGGCTGCATGTTCTGGTTTAATCCCTGGAAGAAATGACCACCAGTAACCAATCACAAGATACATACTTCCCACGACTGTACAGGAATTAATCTGCAAGCAACACCTTTGGTCAGACATGCAGCTACAAGGTCAGACCTGCCTGGTTTTGCTCTATATGATGCCTTGAAATGTGCAGGCAAGGGGTATGAGCCACAGTCACTCCAGGGAAAATTTTCCCTTATGGATTATCAGCCTTTGTGAAAGGGAATCTGGAAGCATCTGGCTACCAAAGTCGCTGACTTCACAAGGGCCAGCCAGATTGGCTGTCCAGCTTTAGATCGGAGCTCAGCAGCCGCTAGGAACCTTGGCAAAGGACTTCATGCCGATCTCCTTCAAATGGTGCCAAAGTTTCTAAAAGCTCTGCCTTCATGCCCTGGGGTCCCTGGCAGGCCTGTGTCCTTATGCCCAGATGTTCATATTTGGATGCTTCTCTTTCCTTTATGTCTCTTTCCTTTTCTGTCACTGTACTCCACCCCCCCCCCACATCCATCACCTCTTGATCCTGGTGTTCATTCAATGAGTTATTCCTTCACCAAATGCCTTGAGTGCCAACTGTGTGTCAGCACCATTACCAGCATAGAGGACACAACAGGAGCAAGAAAGACATAGCTCCTTTTATTGCAGCCTGGTAGGAGAGAGACAATCAACTGACCTTCCAACTAACATATGATATAATACTGGGCCATGGCAAACGCTATGGAATAAAGCAGGGCAAGGGCCACAGGAGAACAGGGAATCAGGGACAGGGAAGGGCAGTCAGAGACAGCCTCTCTGATGAAGCAGCATAGCACAGAGGTTCCAACAAGGTAATAAAATGAACCTGAGGCCATCTGGGATAAAAGTGATCCAATTAGAGGGGATAGCCAGTGCAAAGGTCCTAAGGTGGGAGCTTGCTTAGCATATCTGAGGACCAAAAAGGAAGCACTAGAGGAGCATGGGGGATAGAAGTCAGAGAGAGACAAGGCCAGGGGGACTAGCAGCCATTTTGTGAGAGCCTTGGAGGTGATGAAAAGGACTCTGGATCTTTTTCTGAGTATGAGTGGACACCACTGGAAATATTTTGAGCAAAAATGAGCTGGGTTATATTTAAGAGGGTCAGTTCAGGTGCTCAATGGAAACTGTCAATAGAGTTCAATGGTGAAGTGCAGCCACATTTGAGGACTCCGGTGGGTGTAGTCAGGCAGTGTGAGCTGGGGGTGGCACAGACAGTACTGCTGACAGGGACAAGGGGAACTAACCTTGCCAGCTGTGTGACTCCAGACAAGTCAGTGTTTTCTCGGAGCCACGTTCTGTCTCTGGACAATCCCAGTATCACATTAGTTTCTAATAGGAACACAAGATAACATACGCAACCAGCTTTGCATAGTGTCTAGCTCCTATCAGGACTTTGATTCTGCCTCCACTAGTGTCTCTACCTTTCCAGAAGAACCCATTCCCATCCTGGCTGTTACACCTGGAAAATACTCCCTCCAAGGAGGTTGGAAGTTTTTCAGCGAGAGCTACTCATAAGCAAACGGAAAACTCAAGAATCTCTTATATCAGGACCTAAAAACTATCGTGAAAAGGAAAACCCGGTTCTTTCATGGCTCCCCCAAAAACCTTTAGAAACACACATGACATTTTTCTCTCAAGGCCCTCTGTGGTTGAACCAATTAGCCAACTTGAAGGCCAAGAACAACACAGATTTCCAGAGGCTGGTGGCTCTCAGAGAAGGAAGAACTGCCCAAGTGGGAGAGGACGCTGACCATGACCTGGACACAGGTCTCCAGGGGAGCAGGTGGGCAAGCACTTTCCTGTACCCACCACCTTGCCCAAAGTGAGTGTGACTGGGCCACCTCTGCTGAGGCGGTAAGTGAGACAATGGAGTCTCTCCCCATATGCTGGTCAGTCCTGGGAGCAGGGTAGGACTCAGCTCAACCAGGAAATCTGGGAAAGCCACATGCAGAAGACAGGGAGGAGAAGACAGAGCAGGACACATGTGCAAATTAACCAGGTGAGACTGAGCTGTGTGTGTCCCAGCTCTGAGCTGCCCCTCAGTCTGCAGTAAATCCTAAGTTCATAGTGGCACATCACCTCAGAAATGAGCCTAGTTAATTTTCACAGACTCTAATTTTCACCCTTTTAAGATGGGCAGGGCAGAAATGATTATTCCATTTTAAAGAGGAGAGAACCGAGGTTCAGAAAGGGGATGTGGAGACTTGCACAGAATGGACCTCCTTCTGAGATCACTCGGGAGTCCTAGCTGCCAAACTCTCCTGAGCCAATGTGTCACATCCAGAGCTGTCAGACTGGAAAGAGCCTTTGGACCCTGTGGATGGGCCAAGGGAGATCCAGGGAGTCCCCCAGGTGGAGCCTGGCCCCTCCTCAAGGCCATGCTCCATTGCTCAAAGACCTTCCCTTACCACATCCCTATCAAGTGAGAAATAACCAAGACTTGTCACTAGGCCATGGCGTTGGGGACTGCACAGAGAAGAGAGCTCCTTCTCTTTGTTCTTCATGGCACAATATTGTTTTCTCCTGTAGGCCCTGGACTCCTCAACCTCAGCATATCCAAACTGTTCCTTCTATATTCTCATCTCCTCTAGACACCTGGGTGGGCATCAGTCTCTCCCCCTCCACCGTCTGTCAATCTTCATGGCCACTGGTTTTCAGAAAAGTTGCTTGAACTCAGCCTTCCTCTCCACTCTCCCACCATGAGCTTTCAGTTGCCACTCTCCCTGGCCACAAAGAGAGGCCTAGCATACCCCCCTGCCCTCTTTCCTGACCTGCTAATCTTTATTTTTATTGTCAATGAGTCTTTCATAGGCTCCTAACAGATGTCACTTACCCCAGTCTGCCCAGCCTGGTGGCCTCAGAAAAGACCTTGGACCACTTAATGTGGAACAAGGAACAAATACAAGTTTCACTCCTTCTTATGGACTCACCATACCCAAACTAAGCCCAAACCTGGCAAGGTCTAATCCATCCACCACCTGAACACCTGAGACCAAGGCACAAACTTCTGATGCTAATAATGAAGGAGGGGTCCTGAGGAGGAGAGTCTTCCTTTAATTGCTGAGACTTCTCCCCAAGAGTACAGGCAGGTGAGATGGGCCTGGTACAGAACCTGGAGCTGAAAGGCACCAGGGAGACCCTGTGAAAACCTCTCAGAAGCCTGGGTGTAGGCCAGAGCCCAGCATGTGCCAGACCCTGGGAAGAAGTATCAGAGCCAGACAGCCCACAGACAATCAGACACATCATGTTAAAACAGTAAAATCGAGGCCCAGAAAGGGGAAGGGAAAGGTCCTCAGTCAGCAGCAAACCCAGGAGCCCTCATACTCCAAAAAAAGAATACCTCCTACTTGCAGCCCACCCCCCATATTTGAAGCAGCCCAAACTTAATGGAGAAAAACCTGAAAAGGTAATGAAGTTGTCTCAGACTGCCTTTGTCTTAAAGGTAATTGCCTGCAGATGGCTAGCCCAGAGTATTTCCAAATGAGATGCCCTGGGAGAACACTTGGTGGGCACCGAAGCAGTCAGTCCAAGAGAAAAAATAATAATAAAGGTTGTTGTCTGAGGCACTTGTCTGTGCATTCTGTTTGGGGAAATAGCATTAGTCACAGAGGCAGCACTGATGGGGGCAAGGGAGAGCTGGGGAGAGCTCGGGGGATACAGTAGCATGGAGAAGTTTAGCATCACCAAATCTGCTGACAACCTGCCCCACCCACCAGCCATGGTGGTGGAAGAGAATGGTCTGGTGGAGCAAAAGCATATCAGGACCCTGCCCACTTCCTCACTCAGTTGGCAGGGATGCTGGGGCGTCCTGTAACTTTCTCCAGCTCCTGGGTCAGCTCAGCCTGCATCCGCACCTGAGTGTAACACATGTGCAATATTCATTTACTCAACAAGTGCTTGCTGAGCACCAAATCCAAAGAACTGTCCTAGGTACTGAAGATACAGCAAAGGGCAATGCAGATAAAGATTCCTTCTCTCATGTGAGTGAGAAAAAGAATCACAATGCCCATTTGTTCATTCATTTCCTGGAGCTAGGATTCTGCCCATTTCCCGGTCCCTGAGCAGTCCCATTCTGGCATGTCTGCATCTCCCAGCTATGAGTCCTGATTCTAAGGGAGGACCACCAGCCTGAGCTGCAGGATGGCTCAGAAACTCCCTCCCTGCCCCACCCTAAAAACTCTATCCATTTAGGGTCACTGGAGGAGGGGGGGTACCCCATAACAGACACCAGAGCAGTCACTCGATGCCCAGTCTGTATTGCTCCCAGCTTGCCATCCCTCCAGCCCAGCAGCCCGAGTGGTCTCTATAAATGCACCCTGGATGGGGTTGCATGCCCACCTTCTAAAAGCTCACTCATTGAAAATCAGATCCTCCCTCTCCAACATCCTCACTCACATGAGGCCTCACATCCCTTCTCCAGTCCCCCACCCCAGCCTCCCTGCCTCCTTACCTCCTCATAGTCTCACATCCCTCCTCCCAGTTTCTCCTCCCTCTTCTCAGACTCACCTCCCCTCTCCCTGTCTCCTCTTAGCTTCACATTTCTCCTCCCTGCCTTACTGCCTCCTCCCAGCCTCCCCGCCTCTTCTCAGCCTCACCTCCCTCTTCAGCCTCCCTGTCTCCTCCCACCTCACCAACTTCTTCCTAGCCTTACATCCCTCTTCACAGCCTCACCTCCTTCTCCCTAGTCTCCTTGCTTCCTCCTAGCCTCACCTGCCTCCTCTTAGCTTCATCTCCTTGCTCCCAGCCTCACCGTACTCAGTTCTTTCTCTCTCTAGGCTCCCATTCCTTCCATTTGGATCCAGGATGCTCTTCTACCTTCACTGCCAGAGTCAAGCATTTTCACCCTTCAGACCCAACTGTAAGTGACACCCTCGGGGACCTTCTCAGACAGTGCATCCAGAAGAGACCCCTCACAACACTCATCACTTTTCCTTCACAGACATCACAACTGTACTATTTTTTGAGGACACAGCAATCATGTGTCTGATGTCTACCTCTCCTACCCACTGAAAACTCCTTGAAGGAAGGTAAAAAGTTGTGTTTGTTCACCACTGAGTCCCCTGCATCTAACACAGACTATGCAGAAGCCCCTATGAGAAGTTTGAGTTTTATTTTAAGTTTACTAGAATATCTTTGAAAGGTCTTACACAGAAAGTGAAGAGGTCACATTTATTGTCATTGACATCGAACAACAAAACCCAAGAGAATAAAAATATTAAAAGTTTCTTTTCCTTTAGTCATTCACCTTGGTTCCAGAATGACAGCAAACTTTAAGTCACTTTTAATTATCAAGAGGTCCAAGCTTATTTCACCCCCTTTAATGCCTTCCTTCACTGTACCTCACACCATGGCTAATCTTTGTCCTGGGGAGGAAGCATGATTTCCAAGTGATTCCTGTCATATCCCTCCCTACTCCTCAGGCCTTCCTCCGAGGGCCTATGGGAACAGGGGGCAAGGATAGAGACATGGCTAGTGTTGTCTGAGGTATCTAAGCACCTGTATATGAGGTGAGGTGCCCCTGGCTTCCCTCTGGCTGGGTCTAGTTGGGAAGTCCACTGGATATAATGCAGAAAATCAGGAAAAGAAGGATCAGGGAGATTTCTGTTTCCGGCTCAAGCATCTGGACGGTTGCAGAGACATTTTGTGAGGTAGGACCATGGGGAAGAAGGAGGCTGGAAAAATCCCTCTGAGGTCTCTTAAGGCCAAGGTATGTGAGAAACATGCCTGCAGATGTCAAGGCTCAAAGGAAACATCTGGGCTAGAGATTAGCATCTGGAGTAGTTTGATGTGTAGATATATCAAGCCCCTGGGGTAGATGAGGTCAACAAGAAAGGAGAACAGAGGAAGTAGAAGTGGCACAGTCCTGCCCCTTGGGGACTGCCAACAGTTCAAGTTTGGGCAGGACATGTGGGGTGGGGGAGCCTGTGAAGCAGAAGGGTGGCAGCTAATGACAGTATGGTGAAGACCAGAGAAGAGACCATCAGGGAGGTGGCTCTCAACCTTGTCAAATGTTACAGCAAGGGTACAGAAGAGGAGAAGGAGCTCAGGGCAGAAATATAAAGATGGCTGGCCTTGACGAAGATATTTCAGGGAAGGGAGGGTGGCATCAGTAGCCACACTGTGGTGGGTTCAAATGTGGACAGAAGAAGAGGACATGGAGAGGTGAGAAACAGGGTAGTAGCTGGAGGGGAGTGAGGAAAGATGGGTAGAGGGGTTGCAGTTTTGGTTTTTTGATGGAAGATTCTAAGACAAGTTTCTAGGCAGAGCAGTAGCAAAGCAGGAGAGCAAGAGTGGGAGGGGGAAAATGAAGGAGAGAGGCATAAAGGGGGGAAAGGCAAAATCCCAGGGAGGGCAAAGACTTGGATCCAGAGCCCAGGGCAGGTAGTGGCCTTTGCAAGGGGAGGGACACCTACTTCCTCCAGGACAACAGGATGGGGTGGTAAGCCACAGGATGCAGGTGCAGATGGGGTTGTAACTTGTGAGCCTGGAGGTGAGACATAGCTGGGAAATGGGAAGCAAGGCGGATGGGGGATTGAGAGCAGAAGACAGAGTATGACCGAGGGGTTTTAGGAGGACACGTGAATGCTGTAGAGGTGAGTGCTGAACACTGAAGAGTCAAACCCGACACCCAGCTCTCCATCTCATGAACCCCATGCACCTGTGCAAGGTGGCCTCCAGGTTCATACCTCCTGCTGTGAGCTTTGCCTGATGAATATCACAAAGAAAAGGGAATTGGGAAACAAGGAAGGATTATTATGGAACAAAATCATGGAGTTTAACTCAGGAGACATGAAGGCAAGGGTTTTGTGAAGAGTGTGGGGTTAAATATCTCACTGGTCCACAGAACTGAAGGCAGTTGCAGAAAGGTAGATTGTGCTTGTGGTTTTGGATACAGGATAGCTGTCGCTGGTGGGCTTGTCTAGAGTATGAGCTCCATGAGGCTGGAAGGCTCAGGTAAGTGGAGAAGTGCAACTAGAGATGAAGAGGTTATGGAAATGAATGGCTGAAATGTGAAAGTCATCAGGAATGAGGCAGATCTGGGATGGGAAGAGAGTGAGCCTGAGGGGAAATAACACCTTCAACTTGACAGGCTGTCCCCAGAGGATAACCAGGTGTCACTTAAGGTAAGTAGGGGAAGAGAAGAGGATGAGGTTAGGGTGTTTGCCAGCTCCAGGGTGGCAGCTACTGAGGGAGAGAGTGTGGGTAGGGAAGTAGATAGCATGTGGAGGTTTGCATAGGCTTGGGGACAGCTGTGACTGAATTCAGAACACTAGGATGAAAATTAAAAGATGCATAGGGGAGATGGGACAGCTCTAGAGCCGACATCTTTAGTGCTCTGGTTGATGGTGTGGTTAATCCCAGGACTCTACCTCACTTGGGTGATTCTCTGTATGAGGGCCACCTTTCTTTGTATTTTATCAATGTTTTCAAAGGACAAATATATATGTTAATCAAAGAAGGCTAGGGAGGAAATTAATATTGGAAAACTACTGGTCCCAGGACATTTATATTTATGTCTGTTTAATCCTCTGATAAGTCTGCAGAGAAAATATTACTGTGCCACTTTAGACATGAGAACAAAGTTCAAAGAAAGTAGGTATGTCACCCAGAGACCCTGACTAGCAAGTAACAGAAGAGGAAGGAGAAAAAAATGATGAAAAGGGTATTATTTAGATTTATTTAGAACTTATTTATGACAGACATATGGTTAATTGCTTTTACACACACTGTCTTATTTAATTATCATGATAAAACTAATAAACTAAATTGCATTATACACCTATTTTATAGATGACGTAATTGTGACTTAGAGAGTAATGGGACCGGTCCAAAGTTAAAGGCAGACACCTGTATCCTTTGCTGGACATGATGTCTTCTACCCACAGAAGTAGTACTCTAATCCCCCTCATGCAGAGAAATGGCCCATCAAGAGACCATCTTAAATACAGAGCAGGTGCCCCTGCCATGGAGATGTACACCACATCTTTTAACCTCATTGGACTCTGACCTTCTGAGCCATTCTCCATGATGAGTCAGCTAATCAGACATGTCCTGGGCCAGGGCTACAAGCTGTTTCAATTTTTCAAACTCAACAAACAATAGGAAAGAAAAATGATCAAACCAGATCCAGAAAGAGGCTCAACCCAATGCCCCCAAATAACTCTTCCAGTCAAGAAACAGACCCTCCATCTGGGCTTACAGATGTTGTTCAGTGACCCACAGACAGCCTGGAAGCTGAGAGGATCACACAGTGATGGCGCCTGTGAGTGGGCAGTGGAAAAGCAGGGAAGTTTCCTGGGAAGAAAGTTGCAGGACTGAGGTTGCCTGAAATCCAGCTGATAACCACTAATAACTGCAATTTCTACACCCAGCATCCCTGTCCTTAAATGGGGTACCTGGAATCAGAGGCTGAGGACTACAAGAGCCCCAGCTCTCCACTTCGGTGTAACTCTAAAACTGACCAACACTGAGATGCTGGGAGGCCCTGGGATACCCAAGAAATAGAGATATTTCATGGCCAGAGCATGCATGTGCTTCATCAATGGGTAAGCTCAGCACAAGTATGCATCTGCAAATGGACTGAATGCTAGGTTTACCCCAATGGTCTGGGAATAATGCTGAAATCTTATCTCCAGGTGCCCAGGCAGGATTAGGAGTGGTGGCCTCTGGTTTTAATGAGAGAACCTTCTATGGACAATAATTCCCTACTTCTAAATGCAATATAAGGTTCTTAAAGCAATAAAAAGCACCTAATCTTGGGAGTGTTGATAAGAAGACAGTATCTTCAGTCCAAATGCCATTGGGCTTTACTTTTTAACATTTCTGCCAGCCCAGACTTGGGTGAAGCAGATGCAAATGTAAAACCAACTTTGATAGCCCTTGTTTGGTTTCATAAACTTACTGTAGATGTTTCAAAAGCACATTTTTGAGTTTTATATTCTTTTTGTTTATTTTCATGTTAGACTTGGGGTATCATCCTATAAAGTGGATTTCCAAAAGTAGAATCCTGCATTCATATAAAATAAGATTATACCCACAGGAAATTGAGGCTTCACATATATAACTCAATGTAGAGGCATCATCTAGAAACAAAGTAGTTCTCTGGTATCATGAACCAACTCTTTGATTTTCCCTCTATCAGCTATCCTGTATCTTGTTTCTGGGTAGACTATAGTCAGGTGTTCTAAGAGCATCTGGCTAGTGGAGCAGTCCCCAACTAGTGAGCAGCTGGATCCCCTGCATTCCATCTGCTGGCTCTGTTTTAATTCCAGAGACGTCACCACCGTGGCTACACTGTTCAAGGGTCTCCACCTCCAAGGCAAGGAAAGGTTATAAATCCCACTTAGAGGGCTCCATTAAAACTATGCAAGGGAAAAAACATTCCACTGCTGATTGAGAAGTGCACATCTGGTTAAGAAGCACTGATAGGACATGATGGAGTAATCACACACCCCAACATGATTCTTCCCCTGACTGTAACCATAAAACCTGGGCAGAATGCATGGATCAGTATTAGAAGAATCTGAAAAACAGATAGTAACAGTCAGGTAAGGGAAGAGGACAAGAATTTTAAGTTCCACTAAACTGGCTTGAGGTTTAACAAGTTTTTATCTTCTTCCTCTTGCCCCTTAACCTCGGAGACAGGAACAGCCACAAAAGTGTGCAGCAGGGCAAGATCACAAAAACCACAGCTATCTGGCTAAAGAATCATCACAGAAGAGCCATAAGAACAGGAAAGTACTGGGGATATATCACAGAGGATGGAGCTGGGGAAAGCAGCTCCATCAAGTTGTTATAAACTTCTGGGAAAATTCCTGAGTTTCTCATACATGGATAAGACACTAAACAGGATGTAAGACAAAACCAAACCAAACCAAACCAAACAAAACAAAACACTATGAAAACAAAATTTAAAGACAAATTACCATCCAGACTCTAGACTGGTCACTGGGTGATGCACAAAGGGGACATATCAAGTGCTTTGAAAACTGAACTGATATTAGAAACAGTCCACAGGCAACATGCTAGAACTCAGGGCCTTAACCTCAACTGCTAAAACAAAGATATCCCTATCCTATGAGATCAAGAGTTTCATAGCATAATATTTAAAATGCCCAAGATAAACTCTAAAACTTCTCAGAATAAGAATAACCAGGAAAATATCAACTCATATTTTTTTAAAAAAGACATGAACATCAACAGGAGATATTGGAGTGCCTGGGTGGCTCAGTCGGTTAAGCCTCCAACTTCTGCTCAGGTCATGAACCAGTGGTTCACGAGTTCAAGCCCCACATCAGGCTCTGTGCTGACAGCTCAGAGCCTAGAGCCTGCTTCACATTCTTTGTTTCTCTCTTTCTTTGCCCCTCTCCCACTTGTACTCTGTCTCCCTCTCTCTCAAAAATAAGTAAACATTAAATTTTTTAAAAAAGAGGAGATGTTGAAATGTTCTAGCAAAGATCTTTAAATGACCATTTAAGGGACACCTGATTGGCTCAGTTGGTTAAGCATCCAACTTTGGCTCAAGACATGATCTCACATTTGTGAGTTCAAGCTCCCCATTGGGCTTTCTGCTCAAAAATTAAAATAAAAATTTTTAAATAAAATGACTATTAAAATATGTTCTAACAAGCAATTGTGAATACTCTAAAAACAAATGGGAAAATTAAAAGTCTCAGCAATGACAAAGCAGAGATAAAGAAAAACAAAATAGAAAAGTTAAGTTGAAATATATAGTAACTTCGAACAAATAAAAGAAACCTCATTGGATCAGCTCAATAGCAGAAATGAAAATGACAAAGGAAAGAGTAAACAAACCTGAAGATACATCAATAGATATTATCCAATCAGAACAAGAGAAAGAAGTTTAAAATAAAGTAACAGAGCCTCAAGGATCTGTAAAACAAAAGCAGAAGGTCATTTGGGGACTCTTAAAAGCAGTAGAAAAAATATTTGAAAAATAATGGCTGACGCTCTGGAAAACAGTGTGGAGGTTCCTCAAAAAACTATCCATAGAACTCCCCTATGACCCAGCAATAGCACTGCTAGGGATTTACCCAAGGGATAAAGAAGTGCTGAGGAATAGGAGCACATGTACCCCAATGTTCATAGCGGCACTTTCTACAATAGCCAAATCCTGGAAAGAACCTAAATGTCCATCAACTGATGAATGGATCAAGAAGATGTGGTATATATATACAATGGAGTACTATATGGCAATGAGAAAGAATGATATATGGCCATTTGTAGGAAAGTGGATGGACCTTGAGGGTGTCATGCTAAGCGAAATAAGTCAGGCAGAGAAGGATAGATACCATATGTTTGCATTCATAGGTC
>PISW01015013.1:0-18628 GCA_004023785.1 Mungos mungo | reverse complement strand
CCCACCCCGCACCCCCTGACCCCTTCCTGACAGGACATCTCTCCTCCCGTCCTCTGCCCTGAGGCATCCCTGATCCCCACCCTCAGCAGGGGGTCTTCAAATTGCTCCTCCTTCCCAGACCCACACATCTTCCTAATATAACTCGGAGTTATAAGGATGTGACTTCATAGCCACTGGGTCTCCTTCCCATTCAGCTGTCAGTCCCCCGCTGTATGTCCCCAGTGTCGGGCTTTGGCCCCTAGCGCCTCCACAGCAGACGCTCAGTAAATCTGGAAGGAAAGGCCGCCTGTCTAAGGCCGTGACCCTTAGCACAGGGAAGGGAGCGTTGAGCCTGGCGCTCCAGTCTTGTCTGCCCTGGGCTCACCTCCAGACTACAGACCGGTCCCTTGGATGTCCTCACCTTCTTCCTTCTTTTGTGCTCTGTGACCTTCTGCTCCCTAAGGACTTCCCTCAGCCCCCAATGTCTTAACGGCCAGGACTGCTTCAGGCCCAGAAAAGTGGGGTGTCAGTGTAGTTTCTCCAGGGTGCCCTCCCACTCTTCCCCAGCCAGATAGGGCCTCTGCTCCCTCCCTCCCTTCTCTGACAGCCCCTCCCACCACAGGGAAAAGGAGATAAGAAACTAATTTGAGCTGGGAGACCGCGAAGACTACAGCTTCCATATTATCTTCAGACACATTTGCATGTTAACAGGCACCCGCCCAAGGACTCTCTAAGAACTGTGTGGGGGGAAGGGCAGGAGAGACGTTGGCCAGAGCCTTTTTGGTGCCCTTGAAACAGACCTGGAGGTTATTGTTTGCCTGAATGACTTGATTCTTTATGCAACAAAAATACCTGAGGCCCTACCTGTACAAGCCAACCTATCATGGGCTTTGTTAACCTGGGAAGGTTCCTGAACACTCCATTGAGAGCATTTGCTGATCAGGCCCGCGGTGGAAAGAAGCCCTGAAATCTTATCCATATTTGGGGCCCAGGAGTTCTGGCAATCCTGCAGAAGATGATCTTGCCTGAAGCGGAGCCTTGATCCCCAAGGGTCTCTGAGAGAAAAGGCAGACCTCTTGGGATTTCAGCAACCAGATGCCGCAGGGGCCCCTGGAGCCCAGCAATTCCAGCTCCCGGCCTCTTTTAAACAGCAGCAACTCTGCAGAGACGAGGGACAAGTACAAGACAGGAGGAGCCTTCATATTCTTAAGATGTCAGTTCTCAACCAAATTATTCTGCAGATTCAACGTAGTCCCTAGCTGCCAGCTTTGGCAGAAGTGGGTCCGAATTTTAACAGGAAACAAATCCAAACTTCAATATAAAAATGCAAGGGACCTTCAAAATAATCTTAGCA
Organism: Mungos mungo; assembly: GCA_004023785.1. Taxonomy (NCBI): domain Eukaryota; kingdom Metazoa; phylum Chordata; class Mammalia; order Carnivora; family Herpestidae; genus Mungos; species Mungos mungo. Next base: position 17,295 of record PISW01015013.1, on the reverse strand, counting down.
TAAAGACAAAATTAAGAACCGACTTTGTCCAATTTCAAAAGTTATTATGAAGATACAGTGATCAAGAGAGGGTGATATTAACCTAAGCGTAAGCATGTAGATCTATGGGATAAACCTCAGAGTTCAGAAATAAACCCTTCACGGTCAATTTATGGTCACATGACTTTTCCTAAGCATGCTGATATCATTCGATGGGGGCAAGAATAGCCTTTTCAATAAAGGGTGCTGGAGCAACTACCATGAGAGACTCTAAAATACAGAGAACAAACTGAGGATTTGATGAAGGGCTGGGGGTGGGGGATGGGCTAGACCGGGTGATGGGTACCAAGGAGGGCACTGGTTGGGATGAGCACTGGGTGTTGTATGTAAGTGATGAATCATTAAATTTTTTTAATGTCTTTTATTTATTTTTGAGAGACAGAGAGAGACAGTGCGAGCAGGTGAGAGTCAGAGAGAGAGGGAGACACAGAATCCGAAGCAGGCTCCAGGCTCTGAGCTAGCTGTCAGCACAGAGCCCAGTGCAGGGCTGGAACTCACGAAACGTGAGATCATGACCCAAGCCAAAGCGGCACTTAACCGACTGAGCCACCCAGGCACCCTGAATCATTAAATTCTACTCCTGAAACCAATATTGCACTGTATGTTAACTAAGTTGAATTTAAATAAATAAACAAATAATAAATAAGTAAGGGGTGTTGGAACAACTGGATATCTACAAGGAAAAGAATGAATTTGGACCCCTTACCTCACACCATATACAATAATTAATTAAAAAATGGATCGTAGTCCTAACCATAAGAACTAAAGCTACAAAATTTGTGGAAGAAAACATAGGTGTAAATCTTCATGACCTTAGGCTAGGCAATGGTGTCTTAAAAACAATACCAAAAGCACAGGTGAAAAAAGAAAATTAGATAAGTTGGATTTCATCAAAATTAAACATATTTGCATTTCAAAGGACACTAACAAGAGAATGAAAAAACAACCCAGAGAATGGGAGAAATATTTGCAAATCATATTATCTGATAAGAGATTTCTATTTAGAGATGCCTGGGTGGCTCAATTGGTTGAGGATGCGACTTTGGCTCAGGTCATGATCTCACAGTTCGTGGGTTTGAGCCCCATGTCTGGCTCTGTGCTGACAGCTCAAAGCCTGGAGCCTGCTTTGTATTGTGTGTGTCTCTCTCTTCTCCTCCCCACTTGTGCTCTCTCTCTCTCTCTTTCTCTCTCAAACATAAATAAACATTAAAACAAAAAATTTTTAAAGAGACTTATATTTAGAATATATAAAAACTACTACAACTCTATAATAAAAAAGACCCAAAAAAATCCAATTTTAAAATGGGCAAAGGATTAAAAATGGGCAGAGGACCTGAATAGATATTTTCCCAAAACGGACATACAGATAGATGGCCAACAGACATAAAAAGATGCTCAACATCACTCATCATCAGGAAAATGTAAATCTAAACCACAATGAGATACCACCTCACACCTGTCTGAATGGCTAGTATCAAAAAGACAAGACATGGGGAGTCTGGGTGGCTCAGACTGTTAAGTGTCCAACTTCAATTTCTGCTCAGGTCATGATCTCACAGTTTGTGAATTTGAGCTCCTCATCAGGCTCACATTCTCTCTCTCTCTCTCAAAAATAAATAAACATTTGAAGGAAAAAACCCCAAGATATAACAAGTATTGGTGAGGATGGGGAGAAAAGGGAAATTCATACACTGTTGGTAGGGGCTCAAACTGGTGTAGCCACTACGGAAAACAGCATCACGGTCCTCAAAAAACTAAAAATAAAACTACCATATGATCCAAGAATTCCACTACTGGGCATTTACCCAAAGAAAATGAAAACACTAATTCAAAAAGATATATGCGCCCATATGTTTACTGCAGCATTATTTACAATAGCCAAGATACGGAAGCAGCCCAAGTGTCCATGGAGAAATGAATGGGTAAGAAGATGTGGTATATATACATTATGGAATATTACTCAGTCATAAAAAAGAACGAGAACTTGTCATTTGCGACAATGTGGATGGACCCAAAGGGTGTCACACTATATAAAATAAATCAGAGGGAAAAAAATACCATATGATTTCACTTATATGTGGAATCTAAAAAACAAAACAAACAAACAAGCAACAATGACAAAAAAGAGAAACAGACTCATACATATGGAAAACAAACTAGTGGCGGCCAAAGGGGAGAGCATGGGGGAGGGGGAGAGATAGAAGAAATGGGCGGAGGGGATTAAAAAGTACAAACTTTCAATTATAGAATAAATAAGTCACAGGGAGGAAAAGTCCAGCATAAAGGAATAACGTCGATAAAATTGTAATAACTTTGTGTGATGACAGATGGTAACTATGCTTATCATGGTGAACATCTTGTAGTGTTTATAATTGTCAAATCACTGTGTGGTACAACTGAAGCTAATATAATGTTATATGTCAACTATATGTCAATTAAAATTTTTTTAAAACTACAAATACGCAAGGGATTTGAATTCTCCATAGAAGACGAATAGCCAATAAGCACACAAACAAATTGGTCAACAATATTATTCATCAAGGAAGTGCACATCAAAACTGCAATGAGATACACTTCCCATCCACTAGGTTGGCTAGAACCAAAAAGACAGATGTTGGTGAGAGTGTAGAGAAATCAGAACCCTTCTACATTGTTGATGAGAACGTAAAATGGTGCACCTGTTAGGAAACAGTTTGGTAATTCCTCAAAAAGTTAAATATAGAGTCGACATGTGACCCAACAATTCCATTCCTAGGTATACACCTAAGCAAAATGAAAATGTGTACACCAAAATCTGCACACGAATGTACACAGTGGCATCATTCCCAATGGTCAAAAAGTAGAAACAGCCCCAAATCCACAACTGATGAATAGATGAATAAAATGTGGTATCCGTACAATAGAACCTTATTCGACCATAAAACCGAACAAAGGGCTGACACATGCTACAGTGCGGGGAAATCTTGAAAACATTACGCTAAGTCAAAGAAGCCAGTTATTAAAAAAAAAAACAAAACACACACATGTATTGTGTTATTCCATTCATATGAAACGACTAAAATAGGCAAATCCACAAAGACAGAAAATCAGGGCACCTGGGTGGCTCAGTCGGTGAAGTGTCTGAGTTTGGCTCAGGTCACGATCTCATGATCCATGGGTTCGAGCCCCTCATTGGGCTCTGTGTTGACATTTCAGAGCCGGGAGTCTGCTTTGGATTCTGTGTGTTTCTCTCTCTCTGTCTCTCCCCCACTCACACTCTGTCTCTCTCTTTCAAAAATAAATAAACGTTAAAAAAAAAAAAAGACAGAAAATCAATGAATGTCTGCCAAGATCTGGGAGAGAGGGACTAGGAGTGACTGCTAATGGTCCAAGATTTCTTCTTGGAAATGATAGAATGTTCTAAAATTGTTTTTGGTGATAGTTGCCCAACTCTGAATATATTGATAACTATTAAATTGTATACTTTAAATTGAGACTGTATGCTGATTTATATCTAGGACTTTATTTTCTAATGTCTATTTATTTTTGAGAGAGAAAAGGTGTGCATACATTGCTGAGTGGTTGAGGGTGGGGGTCAGAGAGAGGGTGGGGACAGAGAATACAAAGTGGGATCTGAACTGATAGCAGAGAGCTCTATCCGGGGCCTGAACTCACAAACTGTGAGATCATGACCTGAGCTGAAGTCAGATGCTTATCTGACTGAGCCACCTGGGTGCCCTAAAGCTAAATGACACATTCTAACGTGCTACACAGATGTTATTGGGGGGTAGGTGGCCTCTCATATGACAAGTCCATTCAATGAATGTTCCTTTATTCCAAAACTACGGCATTCCAACCATGTGCCAGATGCCGTGGGGGTTGTTGAGGTGACCAAGACCCAGTCCTGGCCTTTCTGAGATGCGCAGTCTCCCCAGAAGAGAAAATGCACACCCAACTGCCTCTAACAGGAGTCGGACTGTGTGTGCCTGTCACAGGGAAAGCACTAGTGTAAGAAAGAATGGCAAAGGAGAGAACTGGAAATCCTGTCCCTTCCTCTTGGGGAATGAGTCTGGTGCAGAGGGAAGCATGGTTCTGTAGAAGTTTTTCTCCTCCTTCCTTTGGGGGCTCTCCAAGCCACCCCCGCTGGATGCACGGGTGAACTGACGAGCACCTGCTGAGCTGGGTGTCCTGGGGGAGGCACGGAGGGCTAAGCCATGGCCTGTGGTGCCCGGAGTCCCCAGCACCCCCGCCCAGGGACACAGTGAGGAGCTGACGAACAGAGTCCAGGACCTGTAGACGGCAGCATGTGGCCGATGCTGGCTTGAACGTCCAGGATGGTAAGTGCTGCAGGAGTGCCACGTCCTGCTTCGGCTCCTCCAGACTGTGCTCCTTAAGTCCTCCTGTGTGGGCAGCGGCCTCCTTGGCCCTCCATGTGGATTTGGACTTGCTGGTTTAAACTGAGGTTAGCAGTGAGCTGAGAGCGGGAGAGGGAGGCCCGTCTATGGGTCACCTGACTCTGTTTCCACCTTTATTGGCCTTTCCCTCCTCCTCTTCCTCCTCTTCCTCTTTCTCCTCCTCCTCCTCTTCCTTTCCTTCCTCCATGTCCAAGTACCCTTGCCGCAACTTGCTCATTCAAACCCTGCTCCCAAGAAAGGACCCGATCTCTGGTCCCACGGTGTACATCAGTGCCTCCCTGCATGAGGTGAAGCCCCCCTAGAGGACACCTCAGCCACCCAGGGGTGGCGTCCCCAAACCCTCCCTGCCCCCACCCCCCAGGCTCCGGCCCAGGAGCCAATTCTAATAGGATATTTAATATATATTTTTAATGCTTATTTATTTTTGAGAGAGAGAGAGAGAGAGAGGGAAACACACAATTGGAAGCAAGCTCCAGGCTCTGAGCTGTCAGCACAGAGCTTGACTCTGCACTCGAACCCATGAACCGTGAGATCATGATGCTTAACCAACTGAGACCCCCAGGCGCCCTCTAGGAGCCCATTCTAATGCACATGGAGTTGCAAGGACTCAACCCACTGGGATTAGCTGCTCCCATCAAAGGCAGGGATGCAAGAGCTGTGCTGGGGACTTGGGGGAGGTGAGGGAGGTATATTTTAAGCTTTGCTTTCGCCTGTGAAAGGAAAAGTCCAGGGTGTCTGAGTGGCTCAGTCAGTTGAGATTCAGACTCTTGATTTTAGCTTGAGTCATGATCCCAGGGTTGTTGGATTGAGCCCCACATAGGGTTCCATGCTGAACATAGAGCCTGCTTGGGATTCTCTCTCTCCCCTCCCCCCTCTGCCCTTCTCCCCTGCTCATGCTTTCTCACTTTCTCTCTAAAAATATATAATAAATAATAATAATAAAAGAAAGTCCACTCCAAGTTAAAATAGTACCTTCAGAGAAGGACTTGGCTATTTGGGTCCGAATCGGGTATGCACCCTGAGGCTGGCCAATCAAACCCGAGAAGCCTCCCATGATGAGGATGAGGTAGTCTCATCAACATTCTTGTGTGAAAGACTTAGAAAGCAGCAAAAGGAAATAAGCCAGACTTGCATGGAAACCCTCCAGCCCATTCACAGTTCCTGTGACCCTCTGTGACCCCAGTGAGGAGCTGTGACCCCCGTGTGACTCACTTCCCTCTGCACAACCCATGCCTTGGTCTCAAGGATCACAGCGCTGCGGTACTCTCCCTGCTCAAATGCCACTTCCTCCACCGGGGCGCCCGTACCCTCTTCTTGCCCCACTAGTGCCTGGCCCTCCTTCTGGAAGCCTCCTCCCTCAGTCCTGTTCTCCACAGAAACCAATTCTGGCTGGCTTGCCCATTAAAGGAATTAATCTCAGATGGCTCACAATCTCTGGGATGACAGGGACCAGGAACGGAAGCTGGGAAGCCCTCTACAGAGGCCAGAAACCCTCCTGCGGACTGGTCTGGAGAGGAGAGGGCATGGTGGCCACTGGTGGGCGAGGACACGCAGATGCCCGTGGGTCAACACCAGCCACAGCTGCCACCACAGCCTCCTCCGAATCGGGATGCGGCTGCCCCCCGGGCTCTGAGCGGTGTCTGCCCTGCAGAGTTGAGGTTACCCACCCTCACCGTGGCCACAAGGGAGCCCGGCACAGTGAGTGCCTGGCATTCTCAACTTCCCCGGTGGGAGGGGGGATCTGCCTCATCAGGTGGGGGGATCCCCAAATACAGGAAAGATCCCAGGTGGCCACAAGGCATAACGGAGGGCCATTATCTTCGGATAAATGCCCAGAGTAAGGGCATCCAACTCCACTCTTCCTGCTCCCTGCCTTCCTGACCAGCATGAACTCTGAGTTTGACAACAGTTATTCATGGCTGAGTCCGCTATTCAACACATATTTGTTGAGATCTCAGGCCAAATGCAAGGGTCCTATTACTTGGGAACACTCCTTAGAAGAATGTTCTACCTACAGCTGTTAGAACTATTCCCTCTGGTTCTAGGGGGCCCTGGGTGGCTCAGTTGGTTAAGCATCTGACTTCAGTTCAGGTCATGGTCTCACGGTTCGTGGGTTCGAGCCCCATGTTGAGCTCTGTGCTGACAGCTCAGAGCCTGGAGCCTGTTTTGAATTCTGTGTCTTCCTCTCTCTCTGCCCCTCCCTCCCTCACACTCCATGTCTCTCTCTCTCAAAAATAAATAAACATTACCAAAAAATTTCTTCTGGGCCAAAGGCTCTGCTTCCCTGGACTGCAGCAAACCTGAACTTGTAACACAAGAACATCTGTAAAAATATGTCCTTTTAGGTTTTTTCGGTTTTGGGGGCATAATTTACATATAACATTATATCGTTTCGGGTAAATGAGTATATTTTTGATCATAGTAAGTCTATCTAACATCCACCAGCACACACAGTTGCAATTTTTTTTTCTTATGAGGAGAACCTTTAAGACATACTCTCAACAAATTTCAAGTGTGCAGGACAGTATTATTAACTATAGTCACTGTGTTGTATATTACATTCCCGTGCCTTTATTTTGTAACTAGAAATTTGTGCCTTTTCACCCTCTCCACCCATTTTGTGCCCCGCTCCCCCCCAGCCTCTGACAACCACCTATCTGTTTTCTGTATCTGTGAGTTTGTTTTTATTTTGTTTTGTTTTGTTTCAGAGTCCACATATATGTGGTGATCATACACTCCTTGTCTTTCTGTGTCTGACTTACTTCATTAGCATAAGGCCATCGAGGTCCATCTATGCTGTGGCAAATGGCAAGATTTCATTCTTTTTCGTGGCCAAGTTATATTCCAGTGTGTGTGTGTTTGTGTGTGTGTGTGTGTGTGTGTACCATATCTTCTTTATCTATTCATCTGTCTGTGGACACTTAGGTCCACTCCATTTCTTGGCTTCTGTAAATAATGCTGTAATGAACATGGGAGTGCAGATATCCTTTCAAACGTGTGTTTTTGCTTTCTTTGCACAACTATCCAGCAGTTGAATTGCAGGTTCATATCCCTTTACGTGCTATAAAGAGAAAGCTGGATGAGGTGAGGACCAGCGCCACCTTGGTCATGAGCCGGCAGCAGCAGAGGCAAACCACCCAGCCCAGTATAGCTCATCAGAAAATAACTTCCTCCAGTAGACGGTGCTGGCAGCGTCTTTCTGCTGGCCACAGACTATTCTGGGCCATGTTTTGAAAATGAAACTGATTTATTAAAAGCTTGCAAAAAGAGGCAAAAAAAAGCCCGAGGTTGACTTGACTGCTTTGCTGTGGGGAATGACCCAAGATCGTGAGGCTGAGTAGCCTGGACATGCAGCAGTGGCCTGAAACTTTAGTTCCCTTGTCCCCGCTGTCCTGCTCACTGGCCACGTAGCCTTGGCCAGGTCACTTGGGCCTTGGTTTTCTTGTCTGTGAAACAAGGCTGAACCGCTCAGGAGCCCCCGGGTGGGACAGCCAGGTGGGGCGGTCTCAGAGGACACAGGCTGGCCTGTCTCTTGGGACCTGAGGTCTGGAAGGAAGCAGTTGGGTCTTAGGAAGGTTGGGAAAGTGATCTTTTCTGCAACTAACACTGACTGAGCTACCACTCCACGTGCCAGGCCACGTTCAAGGCCGTGGGACCCAGTGGTGAACGACGCCCGGGATGTCTGCTCTCAGGAAGCCTGTGGAGATACGTAAGTGCACACGACAGCACTGAAGATGTCACATGGGCCGAAGACACGGACACAGGCTAACGTGACAGAGTGCGGCTGCCGGAGGGGCCCTTTTATTTTTTATTTAAAAAGATTTTTTTTCAAGTTTATTCATTTTTGAGAGAGAGACAGAACCTAAGCAGGGGAGGGGCAGAGAGAGGGAGACACAGAATCGGAAGCAGGCTCCAGGCTCTGAGCTGTCATCACAGAGACTGACGTGGGGCTCAAACCCACAAACCACGAGATCATGACCTGAGCCGAAGTCAAATGGTTAACCAACTGAGCCACCCAGGCGCCTCAGGAGGGGCCCTTTTAGAATGGCCTCTCTGAGGAAGTGTCATTTAAAAACATTCCTCCCCTCACCCTCACACACACACACACACACACACAAAGAACAATCCTGACTGTCAGGCCTGGGCATGGGAAAGACAGGGGTTCAGAGCTCCAGGCAGAGGGAAAAACATGCCCAAAACCTCAGAGGGGAAGAGGTTATGCTCGTTTAAAGACCAATGTGCCCTGAGGTCCATCAGCCAGAGCTGGTGGCCTGAATTATGTCTGAGAAGGAGGTTGGGGGCTGGCAGTTCGGGGCCCAGAGGACATCTAGGCATGGACTCTCTTTCCCCTCCCCTCTCTGGCCCTGGGTGTCTGCTTCACTGTTCTTCCTTCTGCTGTCTGGTTGCCTCTGCTGCCCAGGCCACACGGCAGAACAGGGCTGCCCGTGGTCCAGCCACTCACAGGCACTGCGTCAATCTCTGGAAATCTCTTTTCCTTCAGGAAAGCACTGGTCACACGTGCATCTCTGGTCTAATGACCCGTAGCCCAAGTCACAGCAGCTGCAAGAGCCGAGCTGGGCTCCAGGAACTTCATGGTGAGGACAGAGCAAGCACTCCAAAAGTACCTTGCCATCAGGGGACCGGACCAGGGCCCTTCTCCCAGCCCTCGGATTCTGAGTGCAGAATCCACATTGTTCTGAAGCGGTCCCAAAGGTCACAAGGACTTGATTTAAATCAGTTCTCACACATTAGTGAGCACCAGAACTATCTGCAGGGTTTGTTAAAACACAGATGGCAGGGCACTGAGGTGGCTCAGTTGGTGAAGCGACCTCCTTGTGCTCAGTTCGTGACCTGGTGGTAGGTGGGTTCGAGCCCCATGTAGGGCTTTGTGCTGACAGCTCAGAGCCTGGAGCCTGCTTTGGATTCATTCTGTCTTCCTCTCTCTCTGCCCCTCCCCCACTCATGATCTGTCTCTGTCTCTCTCTTAAAAATAAATATTAAAACACACACACACACACACACAGGGGTGCCTAGGTGGCTCAGTTGGTTGAGCGTCTGACTTTGGCTCAGGTCATGATCTCACCATTCAGGGTTTTGAGCCCCACATCGGGTTCTGTGCTCACAGTTCAGAGTCTGGAGCCTGTTTCAGATTCTGTGTCTCCCTCTCTCTCTTCCCCTCCCCCTGCCTCATGCTCTGTCTCTGTCTCAAAAAAATAAACTATAAAAAAAAAATTAAAACACACCACACACACAGATGGCTTCTGATTCAGTAGGTTTAGGTGGCAGCCTGAATATTTGCATTTCTAGCAAGTTCGGGTGAGGTTTTAAATACTTTGGTTCCCGAAGTGGAGTCCAGCTCTCTGGCCCTGCCAGTGTCCTCATCCTGCAGGTGTCAGTCAGAAGGACTGGAGTCAGGGGTAGGGCCTGGCCTCATGCAACCAGCATTCTGGATCCCTCTGTGCACCAGGGTTTGAGAATCATGGTTTTAAAATGTTTCCAAGCACCAGAAATGTCTTTGTTCCCGGGCTTGAGTGTCACCACAGGGAAATAAAAGGTGGTCAGCCACTGGAAGTTTGCTCGATGTCCTTAAATGGTTAAAATAGTTAACTAATCAGGGTGTTGAGACTGAAACAAGACAAAACAAACTCTCCTCTTTCCCCAAAGAAAATGAGGGGTCCTCGGACTCCAGCCTCTGGGTGAGTAAGAGCTCTTTTTTCTGGGTATTTTCATTTCCCCCTGCAGGAGGAGACCAGGTCGCCCTCGTCGCGTGGCTCGCCGCTCTGCGTAAATAAACCCTGGGAGAAAGTTTGGGAACGCGCCCACCCAGCCCTGCAGCCTGGGCCGCGGCTACAACCCGCCGTCCTGCGGTCGGTCGGCGCCAAAGGCTGGCGGGGGTCCGCCAATGAGGTGCCGAGGAACTCCATGACCTCATCGAGACGCCCTCTCATTGGCTGCTGCCGCCGCCGCGCCGGGCCTGCCCCTTTCCATTAGAGCTCCGGGTCCCTGCGCGGCCCGGCCCCTAGATGGAAGGCTGATTGGGTCCCTAACCGGGCCTGCAGGCTTTGCGGGCTTCTCTTCAGGTTCCTCAGAAGAAACTTCTGCTTCCTGAGAAGCACTGGAGTGTTCTTTTCAACCTGTCAAAGTACTGGTTTTCTGCTCTTTCCACTGGTGTGTTACTGGTGTTTTGCTGGTGCTTTTCCTGCTAAGTACCAGACTGATCACACTTATTTCCCACTTATTTTAATCATGTATTCTAATGAGTTTTGTCTTCCTTTCCAGTGGATGAATTTCTCAAGCCCCATCTTACTGCGGTATGCTTGTGATCTTCTCTCCCACATTTAAGCCTGGGAATTCAGTGAGGGCCAGAGAGGGACTATGACTTTCACAAGGTCACACAGCAGGTTAGTTAGAGATGAAATCAGATTCAGGGCTCCTAACTCCAACTTCAGTGTCACACATTCCCCACACTGACAAGCAGACCAGACCCGACCCGAAATAATTTTTCAAGGCTTGGCTCAGGGGTTACCTCCTCCAGGGAGACTTCCTGGAGCCCCCTAGTGGGCCAAGGCCTCCCCCATTCCCTGGTGCTCATCGAAGTACAACTACAGAGCTAGTTTTCACCTCTTTGTCCCTTTTCCCAATTAGACTGTAAGTTCCTCGAAGGAAGGCATTGCATTTTATACAATTTTGTATCCTCAGAACCGAATACCGTCTGGCACACAATAGATGCTTAATTAATGCTTGTTGAATTAAACTGTGGAAACTGCATGTCGGTGGCCCTGGGCATGGAAAGATCACTCGTGAAGGTAGATTCTGTGTTTTTGAGGCTCTTTCATCCTGAGTTACCTTTTTTTTTTTTTTTTAAATGTTTAAATATTTGAGAGAATGAGCGAAAGAGATGGGGGGAGAGGGACAGAAAGAGGAGATAGAGGATCAGAGTAGGTTCTGCCCTGACAGTGGAGAACACGATGATCTGAGCCAGAGATGGATGCTTAACCGACTGAGCCACCCAGGCGCCCCAGAATCAGCTTCTTTTCACTAGTTAAGTGTTTAAAGCGAAAATGTCACAAATGTTTGCTGATACAACTCCGTAGGAACAACCAGATCCTTTGTGTTTACCTAGTAAGTTCCTGATGGCCCTTTAACAATTCTGATGGGTGAATTAACCGTTATTCAAACCAAACCACTCTCTATTTATTCTCTTCTGTGCCTGGTCTGCCAGGAAGCTTAAAGATTGTTCTACACACTCTTGACTAGGTGACTTCCCTGTATCCGTGTAGTTTCTGATCATTCATACGTGCCGATGGGTATTTTATCACGAAGCCTATTCTCTGCCTTTCTTGAAGAAGGTAGGACAGGCAGTATAAGGATAACAGGAAAGTGTCCCCAGAACGCTGAGTGTGAAAAAACACTCATGAAGATAAGGGATTCCTATCACACAGGCTTAAACTCAAACCAACTTGATTGTTATTATGGTGTCCAAAGCCGATGCAGAGTCAGCATGGATGGAGACGGGAGGTGGAAATTCACAGAACTGGTCCAGCTTCATCCTGGGCTGGAGACAAAGATCTGGGACATATGGATATTCTCAGCCTCAGAGAGGTAGGCTCAGGAATGGGACCAACACAGAGTCCTCAGATCGTTTCCAGAGCCTGAATGATGACTTTCTCGAGAGCTTCCCTACCCTGGTTCCAAATCCTGCTCACCAAGCAACCTCTTAACAACAGTTTCAGCTTTGCATGTGTCCTGACATGGGGAACGGGGTCTCCAGGGATGGGGGACTGGGGGAATGGCATCCATCATCAGTGGAAGTTGCCATGGAGTATACACAGTGTCCGTGGCGAACTCCATTAGTGGGGGTAGGTGGAGAGTCCTGGAGCACCCGTGTGTGTCTGGACCTGAAAAGCTGAAGGCCACCTTGGGGACATGGCGTCCACATGCAGGTCAGGCCATGCCCAGGCCTTCCTCGAGCAGCCAGCCAGCCTCCCATCCCTGGCTATCTGGCTGTCCCTCTCAGATGGCAACAGATGGTAAACTAGGGACACCAGCCTCAGTGCCCGCAGTAGGACTGCCCAGCACAATTCCCACTGGTGTGTCCCTACAGCGGTAACCATGACTCCAGGCAGCAGCAGGTGGCCCTTGGGAAGAAACTCAGGGGGCCTTAGGGCACTTCAAGGGGGAGGGACATGGAGCCATCTTGAGCCATCCTCAGAAATCCCGCTCAAAACAACAGCTCTGATGCAGCTTTTAAATAGCAGCCTACTGGGGCACCTGGGTGGCTCTGTCGGTTAAGCGTCCAACTCTTGGTTTTGGCTCAGGTTGTGATCCCTTGGTTCATGAGTTCAAGCCCCTTGTCCGGTTCTGCGCTGACAGTGCGGAGCCTGCTTGGGATTCTCTCTCTATCCCTCCCCGACTCGCTCTCCCTGTCTCTCTCTCTCTCTCAAAAATCAATCAATAAATGTAAAAAAAATTAAAAATAGCAGCCTTGTTCAGAAAAGTGGGGGTGCTGGAGGTACCATAAAGTGGCTTAACTTCAGGGTGTCATGGGCACACCACAGAGTATTACACACCAGAGATAAAGAAGGAACCACAGACTTGGACAAGGCTGTGACAAGAGCAAATCCAAGAAGAGAATAAGCCAAAAGGCAAGTGACACAACAGGACGCCACCTTGACAATGCCTGAAACCAAACAATATCATGTGCTGGGTTACACGGAACGTTCCTGGTACAAGGGATAGCAAAGGCTACTTACAAAACAAAGCCAGGGTGTGGTAAATGCAAGGACCAAGATGGTGGTTAACCCTGCGAGAGTCAGTAGGTGTCCTGGTATTCATTTTATAATTTTACTACCGAGGTGCCCCTTGATTACACGGGCTGCATGAATCAAATATTTCATAATTGCAAACCACACAAAGGCCCGGCACCTGTCATTACTCAAGGCCCGGGCCTGCAGGCTCTCGCGTGTTTCCAGGGTCCTCACGGGCTTTGCCACTGTGCCCGTGTGCCCCCGGGGTGGCTGCTCATGGCTCACACCTTCGAGGGGCTCAGGCCCCAGATGACAGGGCTGCTGCCTGGCCCGGCGAGGTCAAAGGTGAGAAGTTATCGTGTCGTTAGCACACTGAGGCCACCGTCTTTTGCTCCTTCTAGATTTCCATCTTTTGCTTAAATGCGACCCGTCTGCGTCAGCAGGCTGATGCCCACTTCTGTGGGCCTGGCCCCTGGGATGCCCACAACCTGGCTACACCAGCCCAGCCCTGCCCCATAGCTTCGGAGCACCTACTCTGTGCCAGGCACTGTTCTCAGTCCTGGGGATGCAGCCGTGGATAAAATCCTGCCAAAACCCCCTGCCCGTGGAGCTTACATATGAGTGTGGGGAGACTGCCAATAAGGGCTGAATTAATACTTAGAAGCCAAGAAGAGAGAAGAAAAAATCACAGCAGGGCAGAGAGATCAGGGGTGAAGGGAACAGCAGGGAGTGGGTTTGGATGGGGTGGTCAGGGAAGGCCTCCTTGAGGAGGTGACCTTGGTGCAGCATCCTCAAGGGGTGGGGGGACCACGTGGGTATGTGGGGAAGAGCCTTCCAGGCTGAGGGAGGTGCCAGGCACAGGCCGCTGGCCCCCGCTCCTGCCTTCTCCTCAGTCTCCTGCAGCTCTCCCGACTCCAGCCTAGCCCACACCTCTTTCAGGCGCTCTCCCCACCCTACTCACCTCTTCCCCTATTCTAGTTTTCTTTAATTAAAAAAATTTTTTTTTTTATTTTTGAGAGAGAGAGACAGAGCGCCAGCAGGGGAGGGGCAGAATCGGAAGCAGGCTTCAGGCTCTGAGCTGTCAGCACAGAGCCCAACACGGGGCTGGAACTCACGAACCGAACCAAGATCATGACCTGAACTGAAGTCAGACGCTTACTAGACAGAGCCACCCACGTGCCCCCCCGCCCCCAAGGCTATTCTAGTTGTAAAGAGGACTCAGACTTCCGGGAATTGGGAGGTTTCCAAACCAGAGGGGTGCCCCTGTTTGTACTGGCCTTTGCTCTGAGCCTTTGGCCCGCCCTCACTGCCCCCGGCAAGCCATATTAGCTCTAGGGATTAGCCAGGACTCATTCCTCCTGAGTCATCTTCCACTTAGCTTTCCTTCTGGGCATCGCCAGGACTCAGGGGTTGGCCTACAGGCTGTGATTTTTCACATCTTTGTCCGACTGTAATACCAGTGCCTGGAAACAAGATGTTCACTTAATTACTATTATTAGCATGGATGGCTTCCTACTCCTGAATCTCCCTGAGTACCACTTACCTGGAAAACAATCTGGGGGACATCTCTTGCATGTCTCTGCCTGCGCGGCCCGGGGCCACCGGTGAGGCCCAAAACATCACAGATGTGGGGCTGAGGCCAGAGACCGTGGGGCCCATCTCTGGAGCTCTGCACAATGAGGGGCCAGAAGGTTCCTTCTCTTGGCCAGTCAGGTTGACCATGTCTGTCAGCTTCTGCTCCCAGGTCCTACACCCCAGCAACCTCAGGGCTCAAGCAAATGGCTTTAAGGACTCGGTTGGGTGCCCACTACTCCCAGGACGGCCGGTGGTGAAGGTGGAAGCCTCAGATACAGTCACAAATACTTACTGTTCTGTGAGGTCCGGAAGGAAAACACTTGCAGGCTGATTCCAGACCTTGAAGATCACCAGCCTCCTTCGCTCACTCACTCAAACTCCTACATCGTTCCAGGCCCTACGCTGGGTGCAAGGGGACAGATGCACAGAAGACCAGCTCACGTTTTTTGCACTCTTACAGTGTGTCAATGCCATTTTAAAGTGCTTTGCTTGTGTTTTCTTATTTAATTCTCCGCCGACTCTACGGGATCGGCTTTCTAGCCAAGGAGCTCGAGCAGGTAAGGCGTGGAGGTGCCTGCCGAGTTAGGGTCCAGGCTCCACTCTGCCCTCGTGAAGACACAGGCCTTGTCTCGGGACGTGCCAGCCAGGGGGGCTTAAGTGGAACACTGATAACTCACATTCCAGCGTGGCCACGGAGGCAGTCTTAAATGTCACTACAAAGCTTGTCGTTGGAAGCCCTGTCATGGCCTCGGTCTCCAAGAATACACAGGAATTTCCCTCCTGGACCAGAGGGGACAGAATATTCCAGGCAAAGGTCTGGAGAGACAGATCTCCATGCTAGAGCTTCGAGGAGAACAGGAGGGCTTGAGGGGGAGGGGAAATATCTCCGGTGGAGACTTCTTCTCTTGTTCTTCCTGTGCCTTCTTGGCAGAACCGAAGGCACCGGGCACTAAGGGGTCCTCTGCTAAGAGGTAGCCCTTTCCTGGGGCTTGTCCCCAGCACCTGAGACCCTGCAGGTCACCTTCGGCCTAGGTCCTCGGGAGTGCTGGAAGGTTATGCTGGTCACGGCAGAGTTATCTCCTGAACTTCCCTCCTAATGTGCAGTGTCTCTTTCCCGAGTCCTCGTGGTGAACCGCAGTCCGCTGTGTCTGTTCACCCCCAAAACAGCCCCAGGGCTGCTGAGGAGGCAAGAGACAAACCCATGTGAGACTCCTGGAAGGCTGGAGTGAGGACCCGGGAGGGACGTCGCTGCTGAGGACAGTGCTTCTCAGCACCGGAGTACCAGAGCGTCAACTCCGTCCTCAGACACGCTGTCCAGGATCCAACATCCTCACCTCGGTCACACTGTCACCCTGGGGCGCCCACAGCCATCCCTCTCCTGAACTACTGGCAGTGTTCTCAGCATGGCAGCCACAGTGGCATTCCTCAAGTGTAGGTCAGAAAGTGACACTCCTGTTAAAAGTCCTGCATGGACGTCCCATTCCACCAGAGTAAAAGCCCAAGGGCTTTATAACGGCCCACAAGGCCCGCCATGAACGGAAAGTCCTCCCACCTTTCCACGGCTGCCTCACTCCACTCCAGCTGCACTGGTCTCTTTGCTGTTCCTCCAATTCCCCTCCCCACATATGCTCTGACCCCAGGGCCTTTGCGCTGCTGTTTCCAATGCCCAGAATGCTCTTCCCCCACAGATATCCTCATGGCTCTCTCTCACCCTCTTCAAATCTTTGTCAAGTGTCACTTCCATGAGGCCATGGCTAACATCCCACTGAAAACTGCAACATCTTCCACACCCCTTACCCCCCCTACCCCCCAGTCTCCTCACTTGGCCTTCTTGTTTCTTCAAATCCCCATGTTCACTTTCTAACTGATTGCTTTATTTTGCTTAGTTCTTCCCGCGGCTGGAATGAAAGCTCTACCAAGGCAGAAATCTTGTCTGTTAGTTTTCCACTGTGTTCCCAGCACCCAGCACAGGGCCAAGCACAGAGCTGGTGATCGCTCCATAGTTACCAAATAACTGAAAGAATGCACACCTTGGACACCTGCCCCCGCCCTCAGTCCAAAGAGCCAAGGCGAGGAAACCCCACCGGTGACTTTGCATCCCCCTCAGAGGGCAAGGCAGCTGGTATCCGAGCTGGCAGCAGTCCTTGCCAGGCCCAGTTCAACTCCACAGACGTCTATGGAGCCCCTGGGCAGGTGTCGCGCGGGCCTGAGAAGGATGACTCTTCACCCACCTCGTCTGGCTGGGGGCAAAGGCTGCCAGGGGCAGAGGGGGGCCTACCGAGGGGGACAGACCAGCCCAGGCCAGAGGGATCCACTTGAAACCTGAGATGGCAGAACAAGCTCCGGCAGGTCTCCCCCTCGCACCCGCCTCACACCAGGCCCACTGGTCCTGTCTGGCGGGTGACCTTCCTCAGGGTCGCTGCCCCTTTTAGGCCCCATTCCCATCCGCCCCTTCGCAGTTTCTTTCCTCCCCCCAGATCCGCAGCGCCCCCCCGCCCCCACCCCATCCCGGACCCCCACCCCTCTCCCTGGCCCTTCCT
>PISW01015012.1:0-18619 GCA_004023785.1 Mungos mungo | reverse complement strand
CCTGCCCGCCTCCCCTGCACTTCAAGCCTCTTTCCTGCATTTCCGACCCTCTAGCTCCCTAGGTCCCTCCTGGGCCTGCCCCTCGCCCCTCAGGGCCTCTGCCTGCCTGGTTCCCTCTGTCCCTGTCCCTGATACCATCTCCCACGTCTCCTCATTCAGAGCGAGGAACTCAAGACCCCTCCCCGGATGTCCTCACACCTTGGCAGCTGGGCCCCAACACTGGCGGTTCCGGGAGCTGTTTGAAGGACCACGATTCTCACCAGCGTGGCGGTTCTTGACCTGGCGCTTGGCACCGCCGGCCCAGCCCTCACGCAGGAGCGCAGAGCCTTGTGGGTGGGACGCGGGATTTCGGAGCCTCCCCCGGAGACGCCGGGGTGCAGAGCTGGCAAGGAGCGCATCACTCAGAGTTCGGGGGTCTGGGGGGGGGGGTCGGGTCCAAGCACCTGCCGCCCCAGAGCCGCTGCGGAGGCAGACTCCAGGCCCCGCCCCCGGCCGGCTGACTCGGCACCTGCCCCTTCTCAGGGTCCCCGTGTGGTTTTGGGGACGCAGACCCGTCCCCGAGGGACTCGGGACCGTCCTGTGCACCAGTCCCTCCAGCACCCGGGTGGTAGCTGCGCCTTCAGCTCCTGGGAAACGCACGCACGGTCTTCACCAGCCCTTCTCCCCGCCCCTTCCGCCTCTTGCGCCCCTTTCTCGCTCACTCTGTTCCCTGGAAGCGCGTCCTACTTATTCTCAGGGGTAGCACGTCCCTGCCCCCCCCCCCCATTCCTTCACGAGCAGGGCTGCCTGGGGTTGGGGCTGCAGCGTCTCTGCTCCCCGCGGCTTCCCGCCCCCGCGGCTCGTTTGTTCCTGGGGAACGCTGTCCTTGGCCCCGGGTGGGGGTGGGGGGAGGAGATGCTGCCTTTTCTCCAGCTGGTGCACGTTCCCCTTCCTTCTGGTTTGGCTTCTCCTGCTGGCAGGTTCATAAAGAAAACCAGAACCAGGATGGGCATGGGAGTCAGGTGATGCGTGGGGGAGGGGGGAGGGAAGGAACATTCCAGAGGAAGAGGGGAAGGCGGAAAGAATCCCTTAGACTCGAGGTGAGGTTTCTGAACACATCCAGGCTGAATGCTTGCTTTGGAAAGTCCCGGCTGTGGTCCCCTCTGCAGCCGTCACACACACGGGGTGGCCAGAGCCTGGGACGCAAGAGCCCGGCGGTTCTCGCCTGCGGGGGTGGGGGTGGGGGTGGGAGGGGCGCCGCTCCTCGCGCAGACCCGGTGCAGAGCGTCACAGGGCTCCCTTGGCCACGTGTCTGAGGCCCCCAGAGGCGGCCAGGCCCCAGGCCGCACCTCACGCTGCACCGCCCCAGGCGGGCGACCGGTCAGTGTGCCGCAGTGCGGTCACCCTGCCCCTGCTGACCGCCCGCCAGGCCGCCCCCCCCCCCCCGCCTTTATTCCGGCCCTTGTCTCTTCCTCTCCTTTCCTCGAATCTCAGGCACTCGGAGGGGGGCCTCTGCCCCTGTCCCCAGAGCTCCGGGAGGGCGAACTCGGGGTGGCCGGCCTGCCCCCGAGGAGCCCTCACTGGAGACAAGTCAGAGGACAGCGGGGGGAGGGGGGGGCATGCAGGAGCCGTGGAGGAAGAAGCCACGTGCCAGGGGGTGAAGGGTGCACGTAAATCCAGAATGCCCAGGAAAACTTGAATTCTGGGTAAACGATACTTGTTTAGATGGTCAGTGTCATATAAATGTTGTAGGTGACGGACTCCCCCAAAGGGCTGTGTGTGTGTGTCTGTCTCTCTGGAGCTCAAACACAGTGGCCACGTCGTAGTTAATCTGGCCACTCTGCAGGGGTGTGGGTGCAGGGTGGGGGGGTGTGGGTGAGCTCCCTGTGCTCCTGCACCCCCGCCCCCATTCCAGCCTCTGAGTTGATGTGGGGAAGGGGACGGGGCCAGAATCACCCACGTCTGAAAACTGCTGCAGGCAGTAGAGTGGGACAGGCCAACGGCTTGTCCCCTGTGAGCCCTTAGGGGACAGGCCGACTGCTCGTCCCCTGTGAGCCCTGAGGAAAATGAGCCAGCGAACCGCAGGGCGGCCTCCTGACCACAGGGTCCCGGCTGCTGGGGTCTTTGAACTTGATCTCGCCCCGCCCCCACCAGACCCCATCCCAGCCCCCCTGACGTGACTGAATGCCTTCAGGGCCCCCAGAAGGAGTGGTGGGCACTGCCACAGGTGGGAGGGGCCCATGGCGCGGCAGTGATGTCCCAGGAGGCGTTTAATTGGTTAATTAAATTAAGGAAGGAGGCAAGTAGCCGACATGGTCAAGTTTGCTTGGTCCGAAAAGCGGCCTTTGGAGGGGGGGATGGGCTGAAGGTGTGGAGGTGGGTGTGGGGCCTCCCCTCTCCCTTTGGGGGCAGAGGCAGCCTGGGGGCAAGGGGTCCTTGGGTCAGACTACGGGGTGGGGGTGGGGGCTGAGGAAGAAGCCAGGCTCTGCCCGGCAGGTCCCTGTGTCTGTCCGTGGCCATGTTTCCTGAACCCCAGTGAACCACCCACTTTCACCGGATGGCAAGTGTGCTGATGGCTCAGAGCTGAGGTCACAGGGGCGCCGGGGCTCCGTCAGTTAGGCCTCCGACTTCAGCTCAGGTCGCGATCTCACGGTTTGAGCCCCACGTCGGGCTCTGTGCTGACAGCTTGGAGCCTGGAACCTGCTTCTGATTCTGTGTCTCCCTCCCTGCCTCTTCCCCTCCCCTGCTCAGGCTTACCCCCTCTCTCTTCCAAAAATAACTAATAAAATATAAAAAAACCGCTAAAAACAAAAAAAAGAATCTTGGGTCCCTGACACCACTGATCTTGAGTCCTGAAGGTCAGATGGGGGTAGTGAGCCCCGGCCGGGCTCGAGGGGTCTGGGACGGCCGGGCTCAAGTGGTCTGGGACGGCCGGGCTCGGAGGGTCTGGGACGGCCGGGCTCAGGCAGCGACCTGGATGGCATTACAGTAACCACCTTGTCCAGTGCCTTCATCCCAGAGCTCTGGCTGTGTTCCCGCCGCCGCCTCTGTGTCCTAGAAAGTCCCTTGCCCGCCACCCCCTCGCCACCCCACCCCAGCGCCCCTCCAGGTCCATCAGCTAGAGCCTCTTATCTGTGACGTACAGCTTTCTCCATTCTTCCTAAGACACAACATCCTGTTTTTTAAAGACAACCCACAAGCCATGCAAAGCAGCCGGGCCCGTGGGTCCGCTCCGGGGGAGCTGTGAGGTCCACCCCGGGGGTGCCTGGCCCTGGCTGGTCCTTGGAGCCGTCGGAGAGCCCAGGGCAAGCATGGCTGCGGGGCTCCATCCTCACCGGTGGGGCCAGAGCCTTGGGCGGGGCCTTAAGTGTCCCTCTGGAAGTGCTGTCCAGTGGTCTCTGAGGGGCAGGGGGGGCAGGGGGGCGGGGCAGCCATCGCTGGTGTGGGAGCAGCTCCCACACGCAGAAGCGTGAGCCGCAGGAGGCCTCGGCCGCTCAGAAATTCTTAAACTGCCTGTGCCGGTCAGTCGGGGAGGAGGGGCCAAGGAGTAGTGATGGTGTCTGCCTGTCCATCTGTCCATCTGTCCATCCACCATCCAGCCTGCCTTCCTTCTTTCCTTCCTTCCTTCCTTCCATCCATCATCCACCCACCCACCCACCCACCCATCTATCCAGACCTTGGCCACTGAACCTCATACTTCTGGGGCCATGTTGGCAGCAGGCAATGGAAGAAACGCAGGTTGGGGGATTCAGGAGAAACCTGCTGGGATGTCCCCAGAGGAGCTGAAAGCAGGGTCCTAGAGGCGTGTGCACACCCATGTCCGCAGCACCGTGATTCACGACAGCCCAGGGCGAAACGCCCCAGGTGTCTGTCGAGGAACCAGTGGTGACTAAGACTCACAGTAGTGTTTTGCCAGGAATGAAAGTTCAACACCTTGAACGCGTGGACGGACCTTGAACACGCGGCGCCGAGTGAAACAAGCCAGGACTAAAGGACAAATGCTGGATTCCACTGACGTGGGACGTCCAGGGGGCAGATCCACAGAGGCTGGAAGCGGGTGTGTGGGGCCGCGACCACTGTGACGCCGTGAGGTTCCTGGCTGTCCTCAGGGCCGGCCTGCCGCTGGAGCGGCTGAGGTGGAGCTCTGTGGCCCCCCAGCTTTGCGCAGGACTGGGGGGCCTGGTGGGCTTGTGCTGGGTGGTGGTTGGAGAGTGGGGCTCAGGGTCCTGGGTGAGGGGCCACAGCCTTCAGAGAGAGGCCTTGGTGGGCCGGACAGGGCCCGCTGTCCCTGCGCGGGGTGGGCCCGGCCTCTACCTTGTCAGCCTTGAGGAGGCGGCGTGGCCTCTCGGGACGGCAGGGTGCATGGTGTGGGCAGGGCTGTGAGCGGAGCGGAGACCTTGAGGAAACAGCCTCTGCCCCGGCTTCCGCTGGGAGGCAGGGGGCGGGAGGGCCTGGTTTTGGGGGCCGCTGCCGGGGAGTAGAGGGTGTGTGCTTCGAACGTGCTCATGGGAAGCCCTGGCAGCAGGGCCCTGGGGCGGCCTCGCAGGGGCCGTGGTTCTGTGCCCCCTGGGGGACGGTGGCCTCCTGCTGCTTGTGTGTGTCCCCTGGCGTTGGGGGGCTGGCGGCCGTGGCGGAGTCCGCTGGGGACACGGCCTCCCTCCCCGCCACGGGCGCGGGGCGAGTGCACCTGGTGTGACTGCCCTTGGGACGAGGGTCCAGGCCGTCCCGGAGCGCCTCAGCCTGCAGGCCGCGGAGGGGAAGGTCAGGCACGTGCCTGCACAGGACGTTGAACTTGATTTTCAGATTCTGAGTTTGTGGAATTGGAATAAAAGCAGAGTTTCTCTCTAGACTCGACTCAGCCAGCCAGCCCTGCCTCGAGGGGAGCCCAGGACCCAGGGCTGGAGGCCCTTGGGGACACGCCGCACTGGCTCCTCTGCCGCCCGGTGAGCCCGCAGGGCGGACCTCGCGGCGGCGCCTGCAGTGGCCTCGTTTCATAAGGAAGGGGACGGAGGCCCACGAGCCAGGTGGTTCCCATCAGACGAAGCACAAACCGTCGGCCCGTCTCTGGCTGCGGTGTGGCCCGTCCGGTGCCCGGTGACCCGTGGGGGGACGAGCCGGACGCTGCTTCTGACGGGTGGCACGCACAGACTCCGCCCTGGGGTCAAGGACAGGCCCGCCCGCGGGTCAGCGTCTTGGCTGGGGGCCCACAGGGCCTCCCTTTTGCAGGCAGAGTCTGTCCGTCACAGGGAGAGAGCCGCCCCCTCTGCGTGGTGTCGGCGTGGCCGACGGTGTCCAGTGGAGGGTCCGGGCTCCCGGGGACCCTCGGCCCCGCCGTCTCCCGCAGCCTCTCCTCCCGTCCGGGTGTCCAGCCCGTGCGGCACGTCGGGGGTGGGGGGCCGGGGCCGCCCCGTCCTTCCGGGGTTCCCGCACGCGCCGGAGAGCCTCGCTGGGGTGCGGGGCGGCGGTGGCGGAGGCGCGCCTCCGAGGACCGCGGGCCCGGCCACCTGTTCTGGCGGACGAGCCGGAGACCCCGGGCGCGGCGGGGCGAGGCTTAACCGTGGGCACGGCGCCTTTCCACGGGTCTGTGTTCAAATGGCCGTGAGTGGTTGAACGGCCGACGGGAGCTGAGTCGGTGGGACCCGGAGGGAGGTTTCTGGAGCTGTGCCCGGGGCCGCGCCCTCCCCCTCTTCCTGCTCATGGGGCCGTCCACCAGTCAGATGGGGGCGCAGAGCTCTTCAGCTTGGAGGTAACGTGAAGCTGGGAGCAGCGGTGAGTCGTTTCACAGCCGACTCAGAATCTAAATACACCTCAGCGGTCCGCATGGCAGGTGGAATCAAGCAAGACAGAGTTTACTGGGAATAACTTTTATTCCCACTATTCTATTTGGGTCCACATGGTCAAGGTTTCCAAGTCTGTGGTGGACAAGACTAAGGGGTGAGTGGTGGCAAATACAAGACGTAGGAAGCCATCGTGTGAGCTGGCAGTGCGTTAGGGCTGCATCAGAAATCAGAGTCGTCTCCGGTTGCGTTAATAGAAGTATTGTTTCCAGAAGAAAGGAGGAGACTCTGCTCTGTCCTTTGCCAGGTAGAGCGCTGGTGGGGTCGTGTCTTCAGATCTTTACGGCTCACTTTAAAAATGACTTTGAGGAGTTGAGTAAGCTTCCAAAATGCATTCCACAGCCAAAAAAAAAAAAAGTGCTAAGATTCATCCTTTGCTATTTAAAAGATTTTGTGTGTGTGTGTGATTATAGTAAATATTTTCTCTTTGTGAAAAATAGAAAAGGCAGGAAAAAGTATCATAATGGAAACAAAAATTAGCCATAATCTTAATCTTCCTACCTAGAGATAACCATTTTGACGTTTTGGTGTATTTCCTATCAGTCGTTTTAGAAATAATGCATTCAAAGAAAGCGAGGATGGTGTTTATATATAGTCCGCAGCCTGTTCTCACCCGATACTGCGCGGCGGCACCACTGTCTATTTTGAAGCGTCCACCACACCGCGGTCCGCGGGGGCTGCTGACCAGTCTGCTGCACGGATCGTCCTGCAAATCCATAATATATTTCCTCCTTCCCAGACTCTTGGCGCGTCCGGTGGTTTCCAGTTTTTTCCACGTTATAAATAATCCTGTGATTAACTTCCGTGTTCGTAAATCTTGGTCTGTGCCTCCGACCGTTTCTGTGGGATCCATTCCTAGAAGCAGGATTCTGGGTTCAGGAGACACAGACGTTTGCCAGGCTCCTGATGATTTTGCGAAGTGGCCCCGGGGGAAGCCTGTCCCCTCGCTGCCCTGCGTCCGTCAGCCCACGTGGGCAAGCCCGGGGTCGGTGCGGCTCTTGGCTTCAGAAGCCATCGTCCCTGGTTGGCGGCCGGGATGTCACCATGCCTGGTTTTCGTCTGCCTGTCCTGATGCTGGACGAGGCGGGACTGCCCTGTGGTGGCCCCGCCTCTCCGGTCGGTGCTGTGAGGGCTCAGCTCTTGCTGTGCGGGGCGCACTTTGCTCCCGGCACGGCGAACACGAGGCGAGGTTTCCCGCCACTGGGGACTGTGTCCCTTCACTTGGCCCAGAGCACACAGGGAAGCCTGGCTTAAGAGTCCGAGAACGGCAGCTCGGGGCCGCCCAGCCGGGAGCCCGAAGGGTTTGGGCTGCAGACGGGTCAGGGCAGGAGCCGGACGGCCTGCCTGGTGGGGATGCTGGCTGTCGCCCCTTCCCCGGGTGGCCTCGGGTAAGTTGCTGACCTCCAGGAAGCGGGGCTCCTGTGTCTGTACTGGGGCTGGGGGTCACAGTGGGGCCACGGAGATGAGGCACTTGAGTGTTAGGGGGGTTGGGCGCCTGGTTTAACAAAAGTTTTTTCAACGTTTGTTTATTTTTGAGAGGGAGGGAGACCAGAATCCGAAGCAGGCTCCAGGCTCCGAGCCGTCAGCACAGAGCCTGACGTGGGGCTCGAACCCACGGACCGCAAGATCATGACCTGAGCCGAAGACGTGCGCTTAACCGACTGAGCCCCCGGGCGCCCCGCTTGGTTCTCATTTAACCTCAGGTGTTTTCTGCCCCAGTGTCTTTTCTGTTCCCTTGGTCCACGTGAAGAGTGCTTTGGTGAAGACGACAGAACTCACACCCTCCCTCCCTTCCGCTGTCCGGCCCCCTGCTGTTTATTAAGGGCCTTCTCCGTGTTGGGGCGCACGTGCCGGACACACAGATGGAGAAAAGACGCGCTCTCCGGCCTGAATTCCAGGCCAGTGGGGCCTTCAGACGGGCAGTTAAAGAATGAATTGTTTTAAGTCCAAAGGAAAAAAGTACAAAAAAGCGCGTATACTGGGCAAAAGCAGCCGCCCTCCATTCGTCTTCTGTGTGGAAAGATTACCCGACTGGTCACCAGATCCTCGCCGACTTGGACAACAGGACACATCAGCAGAGATGCGGAAACGGTGACACGCGGTGCTGGGGGAGCTGTGGTGAAACGTGCACCCCTGCAGCTCGTGCTGTGGGACCAGGTGTCCCCTGCGGGTCAGAGGGACAAACAGCTGGTCTGGTTCTCAGAGGCGCAGAGGGCCGCAGGGTGCGGCGGCGGCGGAGGCAAGGGTGCGGCAGGGGGAGGCAGGGGTGCGGCGGCGGAGGCAAGGGTGCGGCAGGGGGAGGCAGGGGTGCGGCGGCGGAGGCAGGGGTGCGGCGGTGGAGGCAGGGGTGTGGCAGGGGGAGGCAGGGGTGCGCCGGCGGAAGTGTGGCGTTGCAGTTCCTGCCTCACCGGCCGACGGGCACTGTCTCTGCTCAGCGGGTGAGTCAGCCTTCGGCCCTGTCCATTCTCCTCCTCACCGAACGTTTCTTGGCGATTTCGATTTTTTCCCAAAGCCCCATTGACTACGTTTCCCACATTTTCAAGCACCTTCTCGTGGTGGTGGTTTTCGTGGGCTGTTGATCCCGTCAGCTTGTTTTCGGAGCTGTTTCATCTCAAGCTTCTGAAAGGGAACTTCGGGACACGCCAGGGCCTCCGCGCTCCCCCCGCCCCTGCCCTGCGCCACCGCGTCTGGGCCCCCGCAGAGGCAGTGGGCGTGCGCCGATTGGCACGGGGCCTCACCTTCAGGTTCTAATCCGAGCTGTGATTTCCCCAGGCAGGTGGGGAGGCTGGCATCCAGCAGCGCCAGGCTCTGCAGACGGAAAAAAAAGTGCAGCTCTTTTGGGTCTTTGGTGCTGGAGCGCCGTCCACCCCCGCCCGGGCTCCTTCCCCCCGGGTCTCATCACGGGGCCCCCCATCCTACTACCCTGGGGCTGGGGGGGGAGGAGCTCCGGGTGGAAGGCAGGCAGGGCCCCCCTCCCCAGCCGGCCCGTGGCCCTCCCTCCCTGGACTTTCTCCGGCGCCCCCGACACCCAGGCGGCCGCGGCGCTGGGTGCTGCCTGTGCTGGGTGTGTATTTTCAGCCGCTGCGGGGGACGACGTGCGCACAGAATTAGCACTGCCTTGTTGGCCCCTCTCAGACGGATTCGCAGGGAAATGTTTCAGCGACGGTGGGCTGATTCCACCCGGGGAGCGAGGGCTAATTAAATTCTCTCTGACCATCAAGCAGTAAATTATTTATGTCCAGACAGATGCCATCTAACCTCCAGCACCCAGCTCAACCCAGCGCACATCCGACTTAATTTTTCAAGGGGAGAAGAAGAAGGAAAAGGCTCGTACGCAAGGCGGGAGCGAGGCGCTGGGGGGGCTGCGCTGTGGGGGAGGGCGCAGGGCTCCCCCTCTCGGTTCCCAGCAGCCACGGGCCGCACCACTGCCTGCACACGGGAATGGGAAAAAGGAGTCAGCCACCCATTCGACACGGCTTTGTTTAACCTGATCTCAGCTGTTTGGGGAAGAAGTAACTTCACTAGCGAATGTGCTAAGACACGTCGCAAAACTTACTGAGGGGCCTTGGGTGGCCTCTGAGTGGCTGCCAGTCTGCATCTGGGGATGGGGTGCTGAGCTTGGCCCCGCGCGGTGGCTGTGCTGCCCACCGGCACCTCCTCCGACGGCGGGAGGGCATCCAGGCTACAACCCGGGGTTCAGTCAGTCACGGACACCCCGGCCCCGCTCCCCGGACCAGGGACAGCACTTTGCTGGACGGTCCTGCCTGTGCCTGCGGTGTGGGTGGGGGCGGGAGATGGGGTTAGGATTTTGGGACCCCGGGGAAGGGCTCTGCCCCGAGCGCTGCAGTGGACTTGAAGCCCAGGGAGTACAGGGGAGGGATGGCTTTTGCCAGAAAGCAGAAAGGCCCTTTGCGAAGCAGTCAGCCCAGGGCCTTTACACCAGAGCACCCGAGACCCCACTTCGGTGCACTGAATTGGGGAGTCGCCCTCCTCTGAAGATGCAGCTGATCTGGGGAGTGGCCCAGAGCCCCCTGGCTTCCCCTCTGGTCAGATAAGTGGCCTCGGCAGGCGCCCTGATTCCTGGGAGCCTCAGGCCCCCGGTCTGTGAGATGGGATCAGTCCCTCTTCCCACCTCGGACGGCAGCTGCGCAGGGACCATGAGCAGGTGCGTAGAGGCATCGGCACAGGCCTGCGCCCGGTAAGGACCCCGCTGTGGCCGTGTGCAGGACGGGGGCGCGTTCTGGCCTCTGGGGTGACGTCGCCAAGGGCAGTGCTGGCCGGCAGTCGCCGCCGGCTCACCTTGCGCTGTGGTCACTCGGTGTCCCCAGACACAACGATGCCCAGTGGCAGGAGCCCCCCGCTGGCTGCCCGCTGTCCCCTGTGAACACGGTGAGGCACTGGCCGTCTCTCAGGTGCCTCCTCGGGCTGGGGCTGCAGTCTGGACGGGGCGAGCCCCGGGAGGAGGGACGGAGGATGAAGCGCGACCACCCCACACCTGTGCACCGCCGTGCGGTTCGCAGGCACCTCTGTGACCGTCTTCCGTTTGATCCTCGAGGGAGCCGAGTGAGGCTTTCCGGCCTCCTGGGCCGCCGTCAGCATCTCCTGTGCTTTGCTCGGGCTCAGAGACCCTCCAGCCCCTGGTCAGTCCCCTCTGTTCTTCCCTGGGCCTCCTGAGGCTGGGGTCTCAAGGGTGATGGTTGGGACCAGTCGTGGGCCTGACGTTTAAAGAACTGCCAGAATGCAGCAGGGGCCACTCTGTCGACCCGTCCTCCGTCCATCCATCCGTCCCTCCCTCCCCCCCATCCCTCCCTCCCTCCCTCCATCCATCCATCCTTCACCCATCCTACAAATAATAACATGTTATTATATATGTTGTATTTTAGGCAGCACAGAGATAACAATGAAAAAAACAAAGCAGACAAACTCCTTGTCCCCAAGGAGGTCACTTCCAGTAAGAACAGGGGCCACTTGCTAGAGTAGGGGTCTCTGGAGGACCACAGCTCATTGGAGACTTGGGGCAAACTGTTGCCTCCCAGGATTGAGACCAGCCCTGCCAGGCCTCCCGAGGGTCTCATGGCGAGAGGCCCCCCACCCACTCTGCCCCCACCCACCTAGTGAACCGCCGCGGGGGGGGGGGCGCATTAGGGGGCATGCCTGTGTCGAGCCTGACTCCGCCCCGTGGCCTCGGCCCCGCTCGGGACGCTGCTGCTGTGTCTGCCCTTCTGACGCCTGCCCTGTCCTGGCAGCTCCCCCTCCATCCACCCTTGGCCGGTGCCCTTCCCGAGGGGCCTGGCCCAGCCCCCGGCCGCCCCCGCGCTCTGCTCCGCGGCCCCCACGCACTGGGCGGCGGGAGCGCGTGCTGAGCCGGCGGACTAACCCGGGCCCCACCAGGCGCCCGCCGAACGGCGGCTCCAGTAAATTTCCAAATGTGTCCGGGGCCGACGGCTTCGTTTCCTCCCTGGGGGGTGACTGGCCGAGCCCGGAGGCCTCTGCACGGGTCACGCGGCCCCAGGTGACCTCTGGCCGGGCCTCCCGCGGCCGGCGGGCCTCCACTCCGCCCCAGCCGGCAGAGTCCGGTGGGCCTGGGCCTGACGGCGCCGCTGGAGGAGGTCTGCCCCTGGCTGGTGATCCTCTCCGCTCCCCGGCCTTCCCGGGCCGATCGCGGGCCGGAGAGCGCTGGGTGTCACAGGGGCCCCTCCTGGGATGGCGCCCACGCCCCTGCACCCCAGCCTGTCTGCCAGGACTCCCCCGTCACCTGACATGGCCGCTGTCCCTCCGTCCTGGGTTCTCAGGTCAGGAAAGATCTGCTTCAGGTTGGAGCTGGGTTTTTTATTCTTTCTTTCTCCGACTAGGACGTGTGCGGTTCTATCCACGCCGAATCATTTCCTTGGGGTCACTTCTCTGCTCTCCAGGCCATCTCTGCCCCCTCCCCTGTCCTGGCACACGACCGCGGCCTGCCCGCCGCGGCTCTGCTGGGGGCCTCTTCCTCGCCACCTCTTTGCTGTCTTCCAGATCATTAGCTTGGGTATTAAACAGACTCGGGGCCTCGCGGTGGCCTGGGCAGCCCCCCAGGAGACGCCCCCTCTTGCCTGGTTTGCTGCTGTTTCCCACTAGCCTGTGGGGGTGGTTTTCAGACCTCCCTCCAGCCGGGACCGTGTTGAGTTCAGAGTCCGTCGAGTCCGATTTTGCAAAGAAAGTGTCTCCAGGTTCCTTCAGAAATGTTCCCCTGATGGCCAGTGACTCAGAGCAGGTGACCGCGTGCAGGTGTCAGCAACCGTGACCCGACCCGGGGGCCCCTCGCCCGCGGGGCTCCCGCAGCCCCCAGGATGCTGTCTCCTAGGGAACGTCCTGGGGAGGGGGCATGGCGTGGTCAGCCTCTTGTCCTCCCTGTGTCTGCGGGGTCTCCCCCAGCCCTGCGCTGGGTAGGGGCGAGCGCACCGCACAGAGGCGGGGCGGGGGGGGGGCGCGGGTCTGAGCCGCGGTCCAGTGCTGTCTCTCCCATCTCCGTCTCCGTCTCTGGGTTGGGCTCTCTGAGGAGGATGGAGGCCGACGCCCCGGGCGTGGCACCGAGTGAGCGCCCTGTGCCCGAGGAGGGAAATGGATTTGCCGGGATTGCCTCCTCAAGGTGTTTGTTTATGTGCTACGTGCTTTTCAAATATTTTCTTATTTTGCCTTTTGTCAGTAAATACTCCACCAACCCTTTCTTTCTTGCTCATATTTTTTCATGCGCACAAAGATCTTAAATTAGCATGAGCCCTTTAAGCTGCCATTAATTTCACCTCATCCCTAATTTGTGCACCTAACTTCCTCCCCTGCCCCGGGGATGTGTTCACAACTGCTCTCCCGTCACTCACTGTTGTGAGATCTGCTCGGGCTGCCCTGTGTCCCCTGCGGCCTCCCTCTGGGCCCACGCGGGGCGCTCCCTCCCGCCAGCTCGTCCAGCGCTGGCTCCCCCCCCCCCCCCCCCCCCCCCCCCCCCCCCCCCCCCCCCCCCCCCCCCCCCCCCCCCCCCCCCCCCCCCCCGTGCCCCTGCCCAGCGCTCTGCGAGGCCGGGGCGGGGCCGGGGGGGCTCCTGGCTCCTCCCTCCCCTGCGCTGCGTGCAGACGTGTCTCTCCCGTGGTCATTGCTTCGGGCTTCTCGTTGGGTCCCGCGTGGGACAGGTGAGGGGGCAGCAGGGAGGAGTGGGGATGAGTGTGGAGGGAAGAGCCTGTCTCGTCTCTGCCGGGGCGTCGGCAGGTGGGCGGCCTCCCCGCCCCCGAAGTCCTGTGGCTGTGGGCGATCCTCAGGATCCTTTCATGCGCTGAAATTCTTGTTTCTTTGGCTCTGTGGGCATTTATTTGTCTTCCTAATCGAGCCTGTCGTCACTGTGAGGATGTCGGGTTTTGGTGACATTGTGATAACTGCAGGTGTGGATGATGTAATCGTTGTGGTTGGGGTCACCACCACCACCGTCATCGCCGTCATCAATGTCCCCTTTACCGGCACCACCACCGTCATGACCGTCACCGTCACCATCACCACCACCATCAGCATCACCACCATCACTATCACTGTCCTCATCATGATCACCGTCACTACCATATCATCACTGTCATCACCGTCACCGTCACTGTCACCACCATCACCGCCACCACCACCACCGGCTTACCAAAGCCAGGCATTGTGCTGAATATGTCTGTGATCCCAGGTAATTTTTACAGCAGTCCTATGGGGGGTATGGACATTTCCTCTCCATTTTAGAGATGAAACCAGTGAGGCGCAGAGAAGCCC
The DNA here is from genome assembly GCA_004023785.1 of Mungos mungo. Classification (NCBI taxonomy): domain Eukaryota; kingdom Metazoa; phylum Chordata; class Mammalia; order Carnivora; family Herpestidae; genus Mungos; species Mungos mungo. The sequence goes on along the minus strand of PISW01015012.1, from coordinate 5,033 downwards.
CGCTCTCTGTCCTGACTCCCACAGCTCGTAGTGGTAGATCTGGACTCAGACTCAAATCTAACACCAGAGCTTGTGCCCCGACCACGGTGCCACGTGGGCTCGCTCCGTTCCACGCAGGCCGGGCTCCTACGCTCTGCGTGATTGGCACTGGGGGGCACAGGCTTTGGGTCTGTGAGGCTGAGTCCCGTCCGTCTGCAGGGATGTGACGTGGGGAAGGCCTTGACTTCTCTACGCCCTGGCTTCTGCCCTGTGAGTGGGGAAGAGCAAACCCACCTTACAGAGGATAAAAGGGGTAGAGAAAATGGGCCTCATCAGGCATCTAGCACAGTGCCTGGGGTAGATAAATGTGGGTTTTACAGACCGTGTACATCACAATAAAATCACCAGTCACGCCACGCTTTCTGTAAACGTTCACCAATGACCTTCGATGGCAGCCCCCGTGTTGGGCTAAGTAAGGGAGCTTCCCCGACTCTGGGGAACCCACCCCGACGGGGCGGACAGACTGCCAGCAGACCCAGCTCCAGGGGGTGTACAGAGCACCCACAAATAAAGGACCCTGGTTGGATGTGAGGGCAGGTGTGCATAGAGGAAATTCACAGCTTTAAGCACATAGTCAGTAAAAGAGAATTAAAAATAAATGGCTTAAGGATATGACTCAGTTAGGAAAAGGACAAAAGGGTAATAAGCTGAAGGAGAGAAGGAGGCACTAGTGACGTTCACGGATGATGAACGAGTCACAGAAGAGCCGGTGGGGCTAACAGGTAGAAAGTGGTTTAAGTGAGCAGCTGAACCACTGCCTAGGCTGGAACAGAAGGCGGCGCAGGAAACACAACACAACAAGTGGGAAAGAGGTCACTGACCCCGAGTGGCCAAGCCCCACGGCAGGCAGGTCTTACGCTCCTCCCACCCAGGGAGGACGGCCGGCGGGTCCCCTGGAGAGCGTAACCCACACCTTCAAAGCGCAGGTCCTTCCAAGGCTAAGGAAACCGCCCCACAGCAAATAAAAGGAAAGGAAACACCTATGTGATTTTCACAAAGTGAGAATAACAGTGTTTTTCAGTCCGAAAAGATTGTACAAAAATAAAACTGCAGACCAGGCTCACTTATGAATACTGATGTAAAATTTTAAATAACATATCAGGAAATAGAATCCAAGCATCATTTGAAAGTAACAAAATCTTATGTCCGTTTGGAGTTTATGCCAGGAATGCAAGATTGAGTCCATACTAAGAAGTAAACAATCTTCATCTTCATCCACGTGAAGAGAACTATCAGAAGGCTGTCTTTTTTGGGGCTGGAAGGACATTTGACAAAAGTCAACACCCATTCGTGAAACACTAGGAATTGATAGATCCTTCCTGAACATGCCGAAGGGTGGTCACACCCCAAATCCACTCTTTTGCTTAATGAGGAAACAACAAAGCAGGAACACAGCCAGGGTGCCTCCTGTCACCACTGCGGCCGCATTTCACATTGGAGCAGGAGCTTCTGCCGATGCAGTAAGACAAGAGAAAGAAATGAGCAGAGTAAATATTGAAAAGTAGGGAAGAAAAGTATCACTCTTCTGTAGATGGTATAAGTGTGTACTTGGAAACCCCAAAGGAATCAATAAAAATATAGATAAAATGTAGTAGAGATACAGAGTTAGACAAGGTCCCTATTGATAATGACAAAAATAAGCCAAAATACCTGGGAATAAACTGAGTAAAAATGCTCAAAATGCATATACAGCAAACCGTGTTCTTTTTTTTTAATTTATTTTTTTTAATGTTTGTTTATTTTTGATACAGAGAGAGACAGAGCATGAGAGGGGGAGGGTCAGAGAGAGAAGGAGACACAGAACCGGAAGCAGGCTCCAGGCTCTGAGCTAGCTGTCAGCACAGAGCCTGATGCGGGGCTCGAACCCACAAACGTGAGATCTGACCTGAGCCGAAGTCGGAGGCTTAACCGCCTGAGCCACCCAGGCGCCCCAACAGTGTTCTTAAAGGACATGTTAGACCGCCGTCTACTCCAAGTGGAGCAAAGACTTAAAGTCATTCATTCCGCAAATATTTCTTGAAGGCTTTTCGCATCCCGGGTCCCGGGCTGGTCCTGGAGATGGAGCAGTGAGCAAAGCGGATGGAGATCCTATCTGCCCGGAGCTTGCATTCTAGGTGGGAAGGAGCAGTAAGAAAATAAACACTAAGATGACGTATTTTAGAGAGTAACTGTTCTTACAGCAGAACGCACAGCTGGAGGTGTGTAGGGAATGGGGGAATTGCGGTGTTGAGTTGGGGGGGATCATGGAAGGCTTCGCTCAGACCTGATGCTCCCAGTGTGACTTAAGTCACCGAGAGTTTAACATTTCACATCCTGAAGTCACCTGTAAGCCCAGCGTGTTCCCAGGAACATCCAGGCTTATGGTAAGAACTCAATAAACTAATCTGTTTAAATTTTCAGATCTTGCAGATTTGAATATTTGTTTGAATATGCCAAATTCTCTGTATTGAATCTTGGCCTTCTGGGCTCTTCCCATTCTGCCACCTGCAAACCCTTGATTTTCTAGAATGGAAAACTTTCTAAACTCGTATGTAGAATTGTGGTCCGTGTACCAGCATCACCAGATCACCTAAGGGTTTGTTAGAAGTACAAAAGTCCTACCCTAGACCTACCGAATTTCAGAATCTGCATTTTAACATGATGCGTGAGTGCCTCGTGTGGGGATTAATTATAGACACTTGCCTGTGAGCCCCAGGCTTTGCCGGTCTCATTCAGGGCTGGAGGAAGATGGAATTGCCCTGCCCGTGGGTCTTAGCTTCTCACTGAGTCCTGCTTCCCAGCTTCCTTGTGTGGCCCATACTCCCAGCCACCCATGGAGGCCCAGCACATGCAGTGGTGTATTGGAAAACTCTAGAATGTGCTGTCCAAAATGGCAGCCATAGCCACATGGGACTATTTAAATTAAATATTTAGTTGCTCAGTCAACTAGCTGCACTTTAAGTGCTCAATAGCCACATGGGGTTAGCGGATACCATATTGGATGGCGCAGGTATGGAATATTCCAGATGCCATTACAGAGGTTTCCATCGGGGAGGACAGATCTAGAGTACACCAGGTGCTAGATTTTGAGAGGTTCTGAGTTACAAAACCATATCCTCAATGCTCTGGACTTTGAGCTCCATTTTGTTTCCTTTGATGTCAGCATCCAGCTGTCTGCCCATTGGTCCGTCTGTCCATCCACTTAGCCCGTTAGTCATTCCACCAGTGACTGTGGCATTCGGTGCTCCTTCCATCCGTGTTTATTGAATAAATCATGGTGCGAACGGTCTGCGGTCCTCAGCTCCGAGCGGGGTGCCTGACATGTGGCTGCCACACTTCCCTGCCATGAGCACGGGGGCTTGCACCTGGAACTTTCTACCCTGACCCCTGGGAGCCCAGGCTTTCAGTAGTTCGGCTTTCCTTGCACCAAAGGCACTCATTGCACCGCTCCCCCCGGTCAGCTGGTGAACAGGCCGACTCCCCAGGAAGCCGCCTCTCCTGCAAGGGTGGGCCCTGCTGGTCAAGCCGTCGTGGGGGCGCTCCTGGGCATGGGGTGCCCTCCGGCCCCTTGTTTTCTTGGGCACAGCTGACCTCTTCGGTTTAGACCTGCCTGGCGCGTTTTTCTGGCATAGTTTTCCTAGTGTAGACCCCTGGGGATAGAGAAGGAAGGTCCAAATGGAGAGGGTTCAGGTGGGGTGAGTGAGTGTTCCAGGTGGCGGGTGCCCAGCGGGGGTGGTCATGGGGCCACATTCCACGCCGCAGGGTTGGTTTTCTGCGTGTGCGTGGGCCTGAGCGCGCATGCGTGCGCGTGTGCGCGTGTGCGCATGCGCGTGGTCTGCTCAGCACACTGGGGCTTTTTAGGCAAACTGCTTCCTCCGTTATGTCATCGCGCCCGGAAAATTCTTACTTTTTATGATGATTCAGCCCCTCTTATTTTAAAGTTAGCTCTGCTGGAGCAGAGTCTGCGCCCGCAGCTGCGTGGCCTGCCCAGCCCTGGTGGGACTGCGCGGGGAAGGCGACACTCACCTCCTCCCCCTCCTCCCGGGCAGGAGGCCGGCTTCCTCTTTCCCTTCCCGTGTCTCATCCCTCTCCTGGGGAGTCCTGCCCCTCGGCACAGGGAAAGCCCCTGGCCTGCCCTGCCGAGGCCCCCGCCCGTCCCTGGGGTGCCCCCCAGCCTCCCTTCCGGGTCGGAGGCCAGAGTCACCGCACCCACTCAACACGGACCCAAACGGTTACTGTGATCTTAAAGATTCTTCCGGTGGGTCTGATGCTGGTGTCACGTAGATCGCTCCCCCGCCTCCGCGGAAACCTGGGCTCTGCCTGCATCCGTGGCCCCATCTGCCCACGGCCAGGGCGTGTGGGGCCCCCCAGCTTTGGAGGAGGGGCCGCCAGCCCGCCAGCTTAGTGTTGGAGGCTCCCACCTGCAGGCCGAGGCTGGCCGTCCTCACCTCCTTTCGGGACCCCCCTCCGGACTCCCACGTGGGACAAGCTCGTGCCTCGTCCGGGACCCAGAGACACCCGTGAGCACCGAGGCTGCGCCTGCTTCCGCTCCCCAGCCGCCTCTCAGCGCGCACGGAGGGCGGGCGCAGGGGGGCCTGGCGGTAGTTGGTGGCTGTTCTCCTCTGGGCGTAAGGGACTTTGGGCAGTGCTGTATCCCCGCCCCCTCCCCCGTCCTGAGCCTCAGTTTCTCCGTCTGCAAAACAGTGATCGTAAGGGCGCCCCCTCGTCGCCTGGAGGAAGGGCAGGCGCGAAGTAATGCAAACAGGCTCCCCGGTCCATCCGTATCCGTTACTGCAACAATGATTATTGTCCCCAGTGGGCTAATGATGGCGCCAGCTAGCTCACAGGGCTTTGACGAGGATGAAGTGAAACGCCACGAGGAAGCACTCATATATTCATTGCGCAAATATTTGGTGAGCACCCACTGGTGCCGGGCCTGGAGGGAGGCCCCGAGGCCCCGTGAACACGGGAGACGGGCGGGTGTGTTCTCGAGCCTGGAGGGACGGGGGGGGGGG
>PISW01015011.1:0-18622 GCA_004023785.1 Mungos mungo | reverse complement strand
GGGGGGGGGCAGACTCATGACCACCACTTTGCCAAGTCACCCCACCCTCAGTGACTTTCCCTAACAGCTTGGGACGCCTGGGTGGCTCAGTCGGTTAAACATCCGACTTCTCAGGTCATGATCTGGCAGTCTATGAGTTCAAGCCCATTGTTGGGCTCTGTGCTGACAGCTCAGAGCCTGGAGCCTGCTTCAGATTCTGTGTCTCCCTCTCTGCCCCTCCCCTGCTCATGCTTATTCTCTCTCTCAAAAATAAACATTACATTTAAAAAACATTAATTTAAAAAAACACTAAGTTTAAAAAAATAATTAAGTGGTTTCAGCTTGGCTCAGGTGAGAGGCAAAGCCCAGGGCTCGTGACAGGGAGCAGACCACAGGGAAGCTTCAGAGGAGGCAGATGGTGACTACCTGCGAGCCCGCGCAGCCACCACGCAAGGTGGTCGCCGGGTCCCGGAGCGCCCGGGGCTGGCGGGCACACGTCTCTGCCCGGTTTCTGCAGACCCTCTCCCTCTTGCCGCCACATAGGCTGCCTACTCCACCTTAGGCTACTCGGCTGCAGGACCCCACCCGCGGAGGGCTAAGGGCACGCGGGGCGAGGGTCGCGGCCGGACTCTGGGGACGGGCCCGCCCTACAAGGCACCGGCGGGCGTCGTAGGGGTGGCTCGGGGTCCGCACGTGAGTCACCCTGGGGTCCCCCCGCCCGGTCCCCGTCCCCTGCTCTGTCGGCCCGCTCACTTTCCGGAAGTCGCCACTAGTTCCTTCCATGACAGCCGCCCGGACGCGCGCCCTGCCAGGTCCCGAGAGCCCCCAACGAAATTCGTCCCGGGCGCGCCCTCCGAAGCCCCGCCTCCGCCCCTCCAGCCAATCAGCCCGGAGCGCGCCCTCCGAAGCCCTGCCCGATGGGCCTCAACGCGTGCCCGCCCCCTCGCCCCTATTGGCCCGTGGCGAGGACCTCCCCCGCAAAGCCTCCTGGGAGTTGCAGTTTGCGCCCGCCCTTCCCGGCTTGCCTTGCTCTTCCTGGATACTGAGGTTTCGCGGTAGCCGCGTCGATCCGCTGGTCCGCCGCCGCACGGGGAGGGTCTGGAGCGCGAGGGCTGGGGCCTGGGGCCCGCAGACCGGCCCACCGCGGGACGTGCCGTCGACGAGGGGTCCTCACCCCCGCCGCCTGGAGCGGCCCCCTGCTCACTCCCTGGCCCTGCCCTCATTCACTCTCATGTAGAACCAACTCGCTTTGTCCTCCGTTCCTTGGCTGCTGAGGTCTTAGGAGTCCCTGTGCTCCGCACGGAGCGGCCCGGCACCGTAGCCCCAGGGGAGAGGCCCTGCCCTCTCGCCCTCAGAAAGAAGACGTGGGTAGCAGGAGCAAGCTTTCCCTCTGCTTCCCAGGCCCAGCCGGCTCATGGTGAGGCCTGCCCCCAGGAGCATGCCATGGAGGAGTTAGGGCACTCCTACAGCCGTCTGTGCAGGGAGTGTGGGGCCGAGCCCCAGGAAAGTGTCCTGCAGCAGCTGCAGGAGCTACCACGGGGTCGGCTGGATCTGGCCACTCAGAGCCTGACCGTGGACACCTGCAGGGCCTTGGGTGAGCTGCTGCAGAGGGAGACACTGCTGACGGAGCTCATCCTGAGTGACTGCATGCTGAGCGAGGAAGGTGGGCACCCGAGGGCCGGCAGGGGCCAGGGCAGCCCTCGCAACGTCAGAGTTGGGGTTGGGGTCAAGCCCTTTGCCTCAGGGCAGCATGGACTTGCTCCCCGTTTGCTGCGCGTGGTCCACGTCCCTCGGCAGCTCCGAGCTCTCCCATCCCATCAGGCTTCATCCTTGCAAGGTTTCTGCTCCGTGCCCTACGCAGTTAAAGCAAGCCGCGGCGTCCCTGACAGCCGCTGGCCATTGAAACCTGGCAGCAGAGAGCAATTTCTCTTTGCAACAGAAATCCTAGCTTCCCCGGACTCGGGAGAGTCCCAGGGTGCTGGCGAGCATGCAGTCGGCACCCTGGCTCTGGGCTGATCAGAGGTCCCAAGTGTTTCAGACCTGACACAGTGAGCAGGGCAGCTCGTTTTGGGCACGGATCCTGACCAGAGGTGGCCCCCGGACAGTTGTCTCTCCCTCATGTCTGGGAAGCTGAGCTGTCCCAAGCTGGAGCCCACGGGGAGGGGCTCAGGGCACGGAGTGACCACCCTGCCGCTTTACAGGGGCCACACTACTGCTCCAGGGACTGTGTGCCAACACCGCTGTGCGGTCTCTGGATCTAAAGGTGAGCCAGTCTGCACCCAGGGGCACAGTTCTTGTGACCGGAAGGGGAGGGGGGAAGACGTGCATGTCCTAGCAACCTGAACGTCTGGATGGTGGCCAGACACAGTGTCTATAAGTCCTCTCGGCACACAGGGCTCCACACCATCTTCTGATAGTCTTGATTGCGGAGGGCGGGGGGAGGGGGGGCAGTAATTTGAGGTTAGGAATGTGAGTTCCAGAATGTTCACCCACGCAAACAACAAACCGCTCCAGGAGGCCCACCCTGGTCAGGGAACGCACCTTCCGCCCAGGGCTGGCCACCTGGCCTCATCCACTGCCTGACCAGGGCCCTGCGGGGTGTGGACGTGGCGTTTGGAGCCCAGCACGTGATGATGGGGAATTACCCGCCTGTCTCTTCCTGCCCCAGGGCAATAACCTTCGAGGTGCAGGGGCCGAGGCTCTGGGGAGACTCCTCCGCCAGAACAAAACCATCCAGAGGTAAGATGTGGTCCCGGGTTGGCCCAGAGGGCTCATTCTGCAGCCTGCCAGGGCTCTCTCACTCTCTCCTGGCCCGGCATTTGTTTCTCATCCGTCAGTAGGGAGTTAGCAGTTGTAAGTTACTCACACGGCTCCGGCTTTTCGGCCGGAGACCTCGAAGCCTGCACCTGTCCTGGAGCCCTCTGGACCCTGTGGCGGCAGGGTGCCCCTGGGGGCCACACGCCTCAAGTGCGCCTTCCCCGCAGTCTCACCCTGGAGTGGAACAGCTTGGGCACGTGGGAAGATGCCTTCGCCACCTTCTGCGGGGCCCTGGCGAGCAACGGTGCCCTGCGGCAGCTGGACCTCCGCAACAACCAGATCAGCCACAAGGGCGCGGAGCAGCTGGCCCTGGCCTTGACGCGCAACGCCTGCCTCCAGCAGCTGGGTGAGGCCTCTCTGCGCCGGCCTTCTCCCGAAGGTCTGCGGTCTGGGGCTGTCGCCCGCTGCTCCCTCGGGCCTCCTGCTGCTTCTGTCCTGTTCGGGAAGCAAGGGGGTGGACAGGTGCTGCCAGGAGGGACCCGGTGAGCTGGCCTCCTGCTCAGTGGGTTTCCACAGGGAGTGCCCTTCCCCCAGAGAAAGCTTCCCGGGCCGGGCCAGCCCTCTCCAGGTGCGCGTGGTGACCGAGGGTTTCCTTCCAGACTTGCGCTGGAACGACATCGGCCTCCTGGGGGGCCGGGCCCTGGTGAGCTGTCTGCCCCGAAACAGAACCCTGTGGCGGCTGGAGCTGGTGGGGAATAACGTCCCTGGGGACATTCTCAGAGCCGTGGGTACGGGCGCTCTGGGCTGACGACAGCTTACACTGCTGGGACCGGGCATAAAGCTGATTCCCTCAGACAGGCCCCGCCACCAAGGGAGGGGCAGCTCGGGGCTGGGGACAGGGACGCCTAGGGGCGTCATTAGAGTCACCTACATCAGAAATGGGGAAGAGAACGGAGCAGGTTCCAGGGAAGGAGATGGTGGCCGCGGGCCTGCAGAGCACTCTCTGCCTTGTGCTGCCCCGAGCCTGCTTGCTGTGGGTGCTCACTCCTTAGCCCATGAGGTGGGGGTCACCTGGGGCTTGGGATCTTGCCCCAATGGCCATGCCAATGGCTTGGTGGCCACAGATGGGAAGGGGCTTCTCGGAATCTGCCCCGTCCTCCCAGAGTTCGTGGCTACACCTATAAGCTGTGTGGAATTGCGGCCCCCTCCCCTCAGTGACCCCAACAGCTCAACCCCGGCCCGATCGGACACGCTGCCACTCCCCGTGGTTACTTGTCCTGCCGGCAACACAGCCACCAAGGGCCTGCACAGGGCCACCACCTCCTGCTGGGCCTGCCCGGCTGGCGGGTCCCCCGGCATTGCGGTCGCCTCTGGCGCCACTTTTGGCTGGCTCCTCTTCACATCCTGCCGGAATCTTTCCAGAACACGGGAGATGAGTGTGGCATCACATCCTTGCGAGTCACACCGTGGGTTCTGACCTCTGGGGTGGAGCCCAGGAGCCCCAGCATAGCAGCTGTGTGTGGCAGCTGGGGGGTCTCCGCACGTGCATGTCCCTGCACCGGGTGCCTCCCGGGCTCCTGACCCCACTGTTACCCCCGCCCCGGTGCACTTTCGGGGAGGTCTCTCTGATTTGCGGGGTGAGACTGCCCCCTGCAGCGTTGACTCCCAGGGGACTGACTGCTGGGTGCAGGGCCGGGCCAGCTGTTGGCCGCTCCTGGGCCGAGCAGCCCCCGTCGTGGATAACTCGGCTCTTTCCCACAGAGCAAGCCATGGACCACAACCAGGACCGGCAGACCACCTTCCGAGAGAACCAGGCCCGCACCCGGCTGCTCAGCAAGGAGGTGCAGCACCTCCAGGAAGAGAAATCCAAGCAGGTGGGGCCCCCAGACCCTCCCTTCCAGCTGCAGGGACAGAGCTCCCCTCAGGCCCCGTGCCACGGCTGTCGTCCCTTCTCCCGCCCGCTAGCACTCCTCTGAGCTGCCAGCACTTAAGTCCAAGATGCAGTCTCGTGGTCTGACCTCCCCCAGCCAGGGGGCCTGTCCTCCCTCGGGCTGAGGCCGGTGCTCTCCTGTTCTGCTGCTTGGGCGGCGTCTGCTGTCCTTCCTGCCTGACCAAGGGGAGCGGGCAGGCTCCGGGCCCTGACGCGGCCCTGTCTGGCTCTGTCCCCAGTTTCTAGATTTGATGGAGACGATTGAGAAGCAGCGGAAGGAAATGGCCAGGAGCAGCAGGTGAGCGCAGCCCGGGGGTGCCCGAGACCTGGGTCCCCATCACCTGCCCACCGGTGAGGTGCTGGCGTGCTCCTCTGGGAAGCTGGCTGCAGGGCGAGGGCGGTGCCTGGGGCGCGGGAGAGGCCTCGGGAGCAGCACCTGCCACCAGAGCCCCGGGCCCGGCGGACTCTGAATGGGGGCTTCTGGGGCGTCCCCCTGCTTGCAGGGCGTCGGCGGTACGCACAGAGCAGCTGCAGGAAGCCCTGAACGAGAGGCACTCCGTCATCAATGCCCTCAAGGCCAAGTGAGTGGGGTGGGGGCAGGAGTGTGGTTGGAGGGTGGCTTCAGAGCACTTTGGAGACGTGCCCATGGGCAGAAAGTGGGGTAGACAAGCACCTGAGTGCTCTGTGTACAGAGTAGAGGCAGGAAACGGCTGGGTCGGTAACCCTGGAAGGCTTCTTGGAGGAGGTCAGCTCCAGCTGAGGTGAAGAGCAGCTGGCAGAGTGAGAACAGCCCTGCCCTTGAGAGGCTCGAGGTGAGGCTGGGGCGGGGCCGCCGTTTCCCCCCCAAACAGGCTGCAGATGTCCGAGGCCGCCCTGGCCCTGTCTGAGCAGAAGGCCCAAGGCCTGGGGGAGCTCTTGGCCTCGACGGTGCAGGAGCAGCGAAGCGTGGCGGAGAGGCAGGCAGACGAGCAGAGGCTCGAGCGGCAGGTGAGCAGGGGGCGCCGGGCCCGGGCGGCCAGCAGCGCTGGGCAGGGCTGACGGGCACCCTCGCCCTGCCTCTCCCGCAGGAAGCTTCGGAGCGGGAATCCAAGCTCCTCAGAGACTTATCTGCTGCCAACGAGAAGACCCTCCTTCTGCGAAACCAGGTACGGGGGTGAGGGGCCGGGCCTGCGGGGGAGACGGGGCCGGGCCTGCGGGGGAGACGGGCCGGGGTCCCCCGGGCGGGCGTCCCGGCCTCCCGCGCACCGTGCTGGCTTCCCAGGTGGACGAGTTGGAGCGGAAGGTGGCATCTCAGCAGGAGCAGCTGTTCACGGCCAGGCAGGAGCTGACCAACACGGCGGCCGAGCTGAAGACGAGGGCCATCCAAGCGGAGGGTGGGCACGTGCGGGCCCACGGCCCAGGGGCCTGGAGAGGGGTACAGGGTGCAGGGGGAGCCTGGGAACGAGGCGCCGCCCCTGGCAAGTCCAATCCACCCCCCCCAACCCCCCCCCCCCCGGGCTTGCAGAGCGTCTGGAACTAGAGAAGAAAAGGTCCCGTCAGAGCCTGGAGGACCTGGAGCGGCTGCATGCCAAGGAGGTGCTCGTCAGGGACCCCGTCAGGCCAGGCCTCCTGCTGTCCCCGCCGTTGGCCCAGGACCTGCAGAAGCCTCGGGGTGGCATGGCGTCCCCAAAGCATGCCCCTGGCTGGGCTCCCCTTGATAGCTTTGGGGTGCCTGGCAGTTCTTTGCCAGCCCGGGCAGATAACACCCAGAAACTCTGGAGCAGGCTGTAGAAAGGAGCCCAGCACAGGCTGCCACGTGCCCTGTGCCTCCCTGTGTGGCACTGGCCTGTGTCCTCCATCCTTGCTTCCTGCAAAGCTGTGTGGGGCAGCCCATTCTCGGGAGGAGCAGTGTCCCCAAGATTTGCCTGCCTCCTGGGATGGAAAGGGAAGCCTCCTACCATGGGTTTGGGGGCGGGCAGGACACACCCGGGCAGCTGGTCCCAGCCCTGCTCTGGCTCGTCCCGCACCTGGGCAGGTGGAGCACATGACTCGCCACTTGGAAGAGAGTGAGAGGGCCATGCAGGAGAGGGTACAGAGGCTGGAGGCCTCACGACTGTCCCTGGAGGAGGTGAGCGCATGCCGATCGGGTGCCAGGCTCTGCCTTTATCTGGGGGCACCCCTTCTGTGGTCTCAGAACCTCAGCAGGCCCCTGTTCAGGACCAATATCCCTGCGAAGCCAGAGGGACTTAACTAGGGTGGACGTGGGAGCTCTGGCCGTGGCAGCTCCTGGGATGCTCCGGGGGGCTGGTGCCGGGCACCCCGGGCCCAGTGGCTGGGAGGGGCCGCAGGGGTCCCTGGCTAGGGGCAGGGCAACAGGCCCAGTGGGTCGCTGTCTGGGGGGCAGGAGCGGAGCCGAGTGAAGGCGGCAGCCCTCCGTGAGCGTGGCCAGGCTGAGGAGGAGCTCATCAAGGCCAAGAACCAAGTCCGTCTGGAGGAGGTAAGCCCGTGGCCAGTCAAGCCTGAATTCCACAGCTTACGGTGCCCACCGAGGAGCGAGGCCTGTGGGGCTGAAGTGCACAGGCCAGACCCAGGCTGTCCATTGGTCCTGTAGGGGAAGGTGGGGGATGGGAGCTCTAGGGGTACGGGGCGGGGAAGAGTCAGCAGGGCACGTGCAGGATCACATCCGACCCCCTCCCCCACCAGGAGCCACTGTCGGGCCACCCTGGGATGGGGGCGCGCGGTCTGCCCGTGTGCGGCCTGTGATCGCATGGCCAAAGCCGGGACTCAGAGGGCAGAGCGGCCAGCCCCGGGTGGTGGGGAGTGGGGGCCCAGGAAGGGCACTCTCTGTAGGCTAGTTCAAGTTGAGCCTGCCCAGAACACACACATATAGTGATATGAGCAGTTTCCACAATGCAAGGGAAAGTTCCCCTTGGGGCAGAGGTGGGGACTCCACACAGGAGCTCAGGGCCGGTGCAGGGGAGCGGCCGGCAGGCCTCCGCTTCTCCTCCCTGTGCTCAGCAGCCTCTCTCGGGTGCCCACAGCAGCAGCGCCTGGCTCACCTGGAGGAGAAGCTTCGGCTGCTGGCTCAGGCGCGGGACGAGGCCCAGAGCGCCTGCCTGCAGCAGAGGCAGACGGTGGCCGATGCGCAGGCGCGGGCCGGCCAGCTGGGCCTGCAGGTGGAGGGCCTGAGGCGGCGCCTGGAGGAGCTGCAGCAGGTAACTGGGGCCCAGCAGGTAACTGGGGCCGGAGAGGTCCCCGAGGCGCCCACCCCCCGCCGCACGCTCACCCGCACGTCCTGCAGGAACTGAGCAACAAGGACCAAGAAAAGGTGGCGGAGGTGACCAGGGTGCGGGTGGAGCTGCAGGAGCAGAATGGCCGCCTGCAGGCAGAACTGACGGCCCAGGAGGCGCTGAGGGAGAAGGTGGCGGCCTTGGAGCGCCAGCTGAAAGGTGAGCCGAGCCCAGAGCCCCTGTGCCCTCTCAGCAGAAACTTTCCTCGGTGGGTTACTTGGCGGCAGCCGGCTGGGCTGCAGAGCTGAGCTTGGCCCGGGTCTCAGCTCCCACTGGGGTCTGCATCCAGGGGACCCTGGCCACGCCCTCCAGGTCCTCCCAGGCCCCACCCGCTGCCCTTCTCCGGACCCGGCCTTGCCTCTTCGCTGAGCTTCTTCCCCCGCAGTGATCGCAGGTGACCACCGGGAGGCGCTGCTGGACAGGGAGAGTGAGAACGCCTCTCTTCGGGAGAAGCTCCGGCTCAAGGAGGCTGAGATCGCCCGGATCCGGGAGGAGGAGGCCCAGAGGGCCAGCTTCCTGCAAAATGCTGTCCTGGCATATGTGCAGGGTTCTCCCCTGAGGGCCACGAGTCCCCAGAAGTGAAGGGAAGCAGGGAGACTCCGGGAGGGGCAGAAAGGCAGCATCTCCTGGATATCCGTGCCCCATCCCTGCCCGTCCCTTCCTCTAGTGGAACAGCCCATCAGGCTGGCAGTATAGGCAGGCTCTGCAGCTGGGGACTCGGAAAATCGGTGCCAACCTGGACCAGTGAGCGGGGCTGCTGCTACCCAGTGCTGGGGAGCCCCCTAGGCAGGCACGGGGCTGGCGGGCCGAGAGGTCTGGGGTGCACACCCCCTGGGCCCCCACTCAGTCGTTCCGGCTGGTCCCAGGGATCATGCCTGAGATGTAGTTGAGAAAAAGCAGCCCACAGGGGAAGAAAATCCAGAAGACCTGCACCCCCTACCCCTCACAATCACCTTCTCCGTTTTGGCCACAAACACCCCCTTCCCAGTGTAACCCAGAGCCCTGGGTCTTTTGAAATACAGAACTTTTACACTTTGTGATACATTTTGGGCTGGTGCCTTTTCCCACATCAATCTGTGCTCCCAGCCCCCCGGAGACCCACCCGGGCGTGGCTGCTGCCCTTCTGGGACGTGGGGCTCCTGCAGCATGCCGCTGGGGCTGGCGGGGGGGGGGGGACTGGTGACTGCCAACACCAACTGTCCCTCCTGGCTGCGGGATGGGTGGGTCTCAGCCCCTCTGGGCCCTGGGCGGGCGCTTCCTGAAAGAAGCCACAGGCGCACAGACCACCCCACCCCACACACGGCCTGGTTGGGGGACATCGCTTGCCCGCGCTGACCCCCAGCCCGTGGCATGGGTCCTAGGGGCGCCGGGGACTGGCTGGGGGTCGCCGTGTCCACACTCCTCACCGGAGTTCGCCAGGACCCGCGAGTGCCGGGCTCGGGGCGGGCCCGCGCCCCCCGCGCCCCCCGCCGGCCGCGCTCGGCTGTCTCCGCGCCCGGCGCTCGGCGGCGCTCGGCTGTCTCCGGCCGCTCGGCTTCGCGCTCGGCTCGGGTCCGCGGCCGCTGCGGCGCCGGGCATTTCTCCGCAGCTCGGCTCGCGGCCGCGCCCGCCCGGCCCGCGCCCATGCAGGCCATCAAGTGCGTGGTGGTCGGCGACGGGTGAGTGCGCCGCGCGGAGGCCGCGGGCCGGCGGGGGCGGCCCCGGGGACGGCCCGGGCTGGGCGCGCGGCTCCGGGGCGCGGGAGCGGCGGGGGAGCGGGGGGACCGGCTCGGGGTCGGGCGGGGCGGCCGTCGCGCCCCGACGCCCCTACCGCGCGCGCGCCCCAGGGTGGGGCTGGAGCGGGAGGGCGCGCTGGGGCGGGGGTCCCTGCCGGCCGCCGGGGCGCAGGCCTCCGGCCCAGGCCCACCTGATGCTGCCCCGCCGCCGCCTGGCCTCCCGGTGGGTGGGGCCGGGCCTCCCACCTGGGCTGAGCCCTCCGCCGGCCCCACCCTCCGGGGTGCCCGACCCGCCGAGACGGCTCGCCCCAGCCCGCACCGCCCCCCAGCTCTGCCCTCGGGAGGCCCGCCTGCCCTGGTCCTCCTCCCGCAGCTCTAGGCAGCCGCGCATCTGCCGGGCTGGGACCCCCGCCTTCGCCTGGGGTTCCACGGGAGGGGGCTGCCCTTGCCGGGCCGCGGGCCGAAGCGTGGCCGGGAGCAAGGCGAGCTCGCCCTCTGCCCGCAGCGCCGTGGGGAAGACCTGCCTGCTGATCAGCTACACGACCAACGCCTTCCCGGGAGAGTACATCCCCACCGTGTGAGCGCCCCGGGCGGGCGGGTCCGGGCGCTGCCGCGTGGGGCTCCTTGGGGCTCCGGGGTCAGGCCCCGGCGGCCCCGGTCTGGGTCTGGGCTTCTCGGGTGGGGCCCGGCCGCCGCCGAACCCCGGGTTCCGTGCGGCCCGAGAGCCCGCCGCCTGGGCCGACCTTCCCGCTCTGCCTGGCAGTTTCGACAACTACTCTGCGAATGTGATGGTGGACGGGAAGCCGGTCAACCTGGGGCTGTGGGACACGGCCGGGCAGGAGGACTACGACCGGCTGAGGCCGCTGTCCTATCCCCAAACTGTAGGTGACGACAGGGCCAGCCCTGGGACTGGGGGGCTTGGGTGGGGTCCTTGTCCTGTCATGGGGGGGTGCTATTTGGAGGCCCTTGACCACTCCCACCAGGGCCCCCTCACCTTTTCTCCTAAGGATGTCTTTCTGATCTGCTTCTCCCTGGTGAGCCCGGCATCCTTTGAGAATGTTCGAGCCAAGGTAGGGCGGTGGTGCAGGGAGGGCTTGTCTGCTGGAGAGGGGCTGTTCCGAGGACTCGCCCTGGCAGGGCGGGGGGCTCTTGCCTGAAGACCTTAGGCACCTTGTCCTTTGGAGGCAGGGGTAGTCTTGGCACGGGGTCTGAAGGTGACCCAGGACAGTGATGAGGGGCCGTGGTGGGTAGGGGTGGTGGGTGAGGCTCCCAGAGAAGGGAGGGCCGATCGGCCCTTGAAACTTCCTGGTAGGCGGTTTGTCCTTGGTCGTCTGCGCACCAAGCCCAGTGACTGGTCCCTGGAGCAGGGAGGGCTAAGGGGGGACCCAGGGACTGGGGCAGGCACTCGGGAGCCAGGGCTTGCTGCTGGCGTGACTGCGGAGAAGCCCTCAGGGGGTAGGGGTCAGAGCCTCTGTCCCCACAGTGGTACCCTGAGGTGCGACACCACTGCCCCCACACGCCCATCCTCCTGGTGGGCACCAAGCTGGACCTCCGTGACGACAAGGACACCGTCGAGCGGCTGCGGGACAAGAAGCTGGCGCCCATCACCTACCCCCAGGGCCTGGCTATGGCCCGGGAGATCGGTGCGTGGGGGCTGCAGGGCCTTGGGGTGGGGGCGGGAAGGGGGCAGAAGGCCTGCTCCGGGGGGCACAGTGCTGCCCCCCCCCCCGTGCTGACCCCTTACTTGCACCGCCCCCACTGCCGCCTCCCTTGCTGTCCTCCCCCTCGCTGACCCCCCCCCCGCTGTCCCCCATCACTGTCCCCTCCCTCGCTGCCCCCAGGCTCTGTCAAGTACCTGGAGTGCTCGGCCCTCACTCAGCGGGGCCTGAAGACGGTGTTTGACGAGGCCATCCGCGCCGTGCTCTGCCCGCCGCCCGTGAAGAAGCCGGGCAAGAAGTGCACAGTCTTCTAGAGCCTGCGGCTGGAGGAGCGGCCCGCCCGGGCCGTGTTTGCTGTCATGTTGCGATGTCTGGTGTCCCTGGGTCTGCTGTGGGGGAGTGGTGTGGGTGGGGAGGGGGAAGAAGCATGGGGACAGGGCTGGGGCCGCAGTCGCGTCTGCTCTGTCTTGGCCTTCTGGGCCAGGCTCCAGCTTTACCTGGCCCCCGCGGGAGGCTGGAAGGGAGCAGGGTCTCCCTCGGGCTGCAGGGGCGGGTCCAGGGCAGCCCCAGGACCGGCTTCCTGATGGGGGAGGTTGGGGGGATGGGTCCGGGTCATGCGCCCCAGGACGGGGCAGCCCTTTCTTATTTTATACAATAAACATTCTCCACCAACATCTCCTGCCTGTCTGGGTGCTCGCCTCTCTGCCCTGGGGTGCCTGGCCCCTAACGTCCCCCGTTGAGAGTACAGAGGGGTGAGCTTGACCCATGCCCTGGGCAGGAGGAGGAGAAAACGACCTTGCTCAGCAGTGTCAGTCCCCAAAGAACGTGACCCGGGTCAAAATGGGAGCAAGGGCATGTAGCCCCTTTGGGGTGAAGCCCCCTCGTGCTGACTTCAGGCCTCGGAGAGGCGCGCGCATGGGGAGGTGGGCTTCGGTCAAGCAGCTCCGGGGTGTGCGGAGGGGACAGCCTGCAGTCAGGGGCCACGGAGCCCCCCCCCCCCCGCCCCCAGCTCCCCGCACCCACCGGGGCTGGGCCACACTGAGGAGTATTCACGAAGTGGTCGGGGGAGAGGCAGCCAGTGTAGACAAAGTATGGCGGTGAAGTGAGGTTCCTCTGGAGTTGGGGGGGGGGGCGTGTGTCAGTACCAAAGTCAGAGATCGCGGGAGGGGAGGTGAAGGTCAGCCCGGGGGCACCCTGGCGCTGCAGCGCGGGACCTGGACTTCACCCCAGGCCGCAGGGCGCCAGTCCAGGTAGGCACGCGATTTCGACACCAGGCCTCCGCGTGCCGCGCAGACCAGGCTCCCGCTGACCTGTTCGACCCAACTGTGAGATTTTCAGGTGTGGCTACAGCAGCTCGGCTGCCTTCATCAACACTTGCGTAGCTTCCGGTGCGTTATCTTAGAAGCAAATACTCCTAACACCCCGTCTCTGTAACAGCGCCATCGTCTATGTTTGTGGGGTGATGTGTGCCCGTGGCATCTGTGTGGGGCAGATGCCACATGAAGGTGGGACATGGCACATCTGTGCCCAACCCCCCGCCCTCAACGACATCAAATTGGTGAGTGTCCCTACACCGTGGAGACTGGCAAGTTCTAGAGTGGGGCCTGGCTTACTGCGAATTGTCTAGGCTTCACGCAGTGGAGACGTGGATGACACGGGCCAGCTCTCGTGTGCCGAGTCCTTTGTGAGCCATAAAGGTGACACACTGTGTTTCTGGTATTGGAAAACTATCCCGATTCAGCAAAGACGTCGATCAGGTCATTGACAAATTAGCAGAAGTTCCAACAACCATCTACCTCGTTCCACTTCTGACTCATCCATTAACGTCGATGAGCGTGTCAGCCAGGGTCTGTGCTGGGATCCCAGCAATGGGAGCTGGCGGTCAGACACTCCGCTGTTCTGCCCCACAAGCCTCGGGACAGAGCCAGGGGCCAGGAGCTGGCCTTCTGGGTGGCCTCGCTTCCCAGGCCCTGCCAGGGACTTGGCCGGGTCTGAAAATCTCAGGCTCGGGAGCCAGCCTGCCAGCTGGGCCGGGCTGTGAGCTGGATGGCTGCCTGCCTACCTGGGACCCAGCCCCACCCCCAGCACTGGGTTCTGCAACTTCCAGCCCCCCTGCAGCAGTCAGTGTGCAAACCAGGTAGGAGAACCATGTTTATTGGGGAGAGGGAGGCAGGGGTGTGGTAGGCAGAGGAGACTCAGGTAGCCAGGAAGCCCCCATCCACCGGCACGGTGGAGCCCGTCATCATGCTGCTCCGGTCACTCAGCAGGAAGAGGATGACGTCCACCACATTCTCCACCTCTGAGGGCAGGGCGGGAGTCAGGGCACCGGCGAGGGGGTCTGCCCTCCGTTCACCCTCCCACTTCTCACCGAGGTGGGGCTCCTGCCTGACTCACCAGCAAACCTGCCAAGTGGGATTCGATCCAGCATGGTCTTGGCCTTCTGGGGGTCGCTCCAGTTGGCCTGGCCCATGGGGGTCATCACCACCGTGGGGTTCACCGCATTCACGCGGATCTGCACCAGGACAGACAGGAGGTCAGCAAGGCAGCCTAGGTGCCCAGGGCATGAGGGCTGGGTGATGGGAGGCGTCCCAGGGGGGCTCACCTTGTGTGGCCCCAGCTCCAGAGCCATCACCCTGGTCAGCATGTCCATGGCTCCCTTGGTAGAACCTGTGAAGAGTGGCGTGCCAGGAGCCTGGTGGCTGCAGGCTTGGGGGGGCATGGGCTCGGGGCCAGGGCACACCTGCGGTCACTCACAGTAGACACTGTGGTTGGTTATTGCGCTCTTCGAGGCCTGGCTGGAGACATTCACGATGGAGCCCGGGGCCCCCCTAGCGATTAGGCCCCTGGCCACGATCTGCAATTGCAGAGGGAGCGTGAGGCAGAACCAGTCACCCGTCAGCTCCCACCCCGGCCCTGAAGGCAGCTCACCTGAGACACCTGGATGACAGCCCGTAGGTTCACACTGAAGGATCTGGAAGCAGATGGAGAGACCCTGGTCAGAGACTGGGGCTGCTGCTGCAGGGGACAGCCCTTCCCCTGGGGTCCTCGACCCTGGCCAGCTCACGTGTCACACGCCTCCTTGGTGACCTCCAGGAAGGGTTGCAGCAGTGCCACGCCAGCGTTGTTCACCAGCAGGTCCACGGGGCCCACGCTGCCCAGCGCCCGCTCCGTGGCATCCCAGTCACCCAAGTCCACACACACGGGCTCCACCCCAGGGCACTGTGTGTAAGGGGGGTCGGGGGGAAGGCTACCAGAGGCTCCCTGCCCGAGAAGGGGCACTGCCTCACAGACCTTTCAGCCTGACAGGGGGAGGGGCTAGAAACCCCAGGGGAATCCAGGCTGCTGACGGAAGTGGCAGAGGACCTAATGCAGGCCCTGGGCCCCTGGGCATAATGACCAGGAGGCTGGCCCCGTCTCTGTCCAGTCCACTTCCTGAGCCCCAAGGCCTCGGGCCCTGGGCCGGCAAAGCAGCCATTTCCGCCTCCTTCCAAGCCCTTGGGGGGTCTCGGTTCTGGTTCCGCTAAAGGCCGAGCGCCCTGGGAGGGGCTACCGAAGGTCCTGGGTCTGGCCCGGCGCCCCGCCTGCGCGTTCGAGCCCGCTCCCCATTCCTCCACCCCCTGGACCTCGGCCAGGCGGCGCCTACCTCGTGGACCAGGCTGTCTAGGTCGGCCTGGGTCCGGCTCACGGCCACCACCTGCACCCCCGCCGCGTGCAGCGCCTTGACAGTGCCGCGCCCGATGCCTGCGGAGAGAGCGGCTCAGTGCGGGCGTCCCCTGCCCCGGCCGCCCGCCGCCCCCGGCCGCCCCGCAGGCCCACCTTTGCCCGCCCCGGTGACAAGCGCCCGGCGGCCCGCGAGTCCCAGCTCCATGGCTGCCGTTCCGTGTCTGAGTGCGGCGGCCTGGGGCCCGACTGGCGGAGGGCGCGGGGCGGGGCGCGGAGGGGCCAATCACAGGCTGGCGTCCGGCCCGGGGGCGGGGACATGGAAATAGCACAGCCCAAGAGGGCGTGACTGGCGAAGGGAGTGGGGGGGCCGCAGGGCGGCAGGTCACCTGAGCGTGAAAGCGGTTTAGTGGCCTCGGAGAGCAGATCCGGAGAGCACCGGTTCCGTGCCAAGATTGTTCCAGAAAAGGTGTGGTAGTTAATACCAGAAGGAACGTGTAACTGCACGTGAAATGGAGAACTCAGCGGTAACATTTCTTGCTTTGTTTCCGAGAAGTTTGGCAAAAGGGTTTGCATGACCCGCACCCCCACCCTGCCCCACGCCCTGCGAGCGGCTCGCGCGGGCTCACCCGTAGTCCCCCAAGGGAAAGAGTGTGGACAACTCAGTAAGCCCGAAGAAGCCAATGCCAGCAAAGCCCCGCTTTGACCTGGTGTGGTAGGGTCCCCTCCCTAAGGAAAGAAAAAGGAACCTCAAGGTAACCCCGGGCTGTGCACACACGGGACAACGTCCCTCATGACCTTATAACATGAGACCACTTAATCAGACGGCATGTTTGTGTGTGTCACCATATATGGGAGACAAAGAAGTAGAAAATACATTAAAAACTACTTCTTTGGGTATGAACCCAACTGAGCGGCGCCGGCACGAAGCACAGACAGTCAGTGTCCAACTGTCTGTGCGTGAATCCTGCTACATTACTTGGGGGCTTATTCGGGATTCGGAGACGGTGCGTTTCCACCTCCTTTGCCACCGGGGATGCGAACCTCAGCGCGCCGGGACCCCTAGCTCCGCAGGAGCACGAGCTGGGGCTATGACCCCGTGTGCATCTACGGACCCCGTGAGGCCCAGGAACCGGTTCAGGGCACGCCCGTGACTGGTCAGAACCCGGGGTCGTTTTGGCAGACCTGCCGGAGGTATGCCGAAGGGGAGCCTGGTCACCTCCTGGAGTTGTCCTGGTGGTTAGTTCCACAAGGGACGAGGACCGGAGCCGCGACTGTAAGGTGCTGGGCGGCAGGTGGGAGTCGATGCGCCTGTGCGTGGGTGCCTGTCTCTCGTTCATTTCCTGGGTCAATGACTGATCATTAGAGCCAACTGTCTCTGGTCATTCTACCTCAGAACCGGGACTTTAGAGAATATTCCCGGGAAGCTGCTGAAACTCCCTTTGCTGCGGGGAAATGCCCTGCCTTCTCCGGACTGACGCGGACTGCCTGATTCCACTGGTGGAAAACAAAACAAAAGAAGCCTGGAGTCTGTTCCTCTGTCTGGGCGACCAGATTTACAGCCGGGGATTCTCTTTCTCTGCCTTCTGCTGGCACCTCGCCTCTTGTGCCCTCCCCTCCCCCCTCCCATTTCTGCCCCACCCGGGGGTGTGTGGCCTTCGTGATTGGCTCCTCGGTGCCTCAGGCACCTCAGCTCCTCCCCCCCCACCCTAGAGGTCTGGAGAGAAGACCACCCAAGTCAGATTTCCCACCAACGTTTCCAGGTAAAAATTAATCATGGGCAACAAATTGTCTTAAGTGGATCCAATTAAAACGTAGTCAGTGTGTAAGTTAATTTAAACTTGTTAGTTTGAGATAGACCACGTTTATCAACATTAAAAAAATCTTTTATTCCTCCTAGATTTGCTGAAGGTCAAATGAGCTCATGTCATCTCTGTTCCAATGTGTTAGCAAAAGGATGACTTAAGTAATGTTTAACTTTGTCTCATAGTTTTCATGGGTAATGGTGAAAATAGCTTTCAAAGTCTTTGGTAACTTAAAACGTTGAGGTTTTTGCTTGCATGATAAATTTAAATTCATTGGCTATGTAATGAGGTAAGAGGCTAAAGCACTAATTACTAGATGTAGGTTTGTGCTTTTGACTTGTTGCAGAGAAACTGAAGGTATTTGGATCTGTTAAAAAGCACGTGCTTTGTGCCTAATTGATTCCTAAGCTTGTCATGTAAGAAATTCTGATGTAGCAGTTCACCACTGGTTACTACTTAGTTTCCACGGAAGGCTAAGGTTTCTTTTTTAAAAATTTTTTAAATTGTAAGATTTAATGGATGGAGGCAGAGATAAGAGGAAAGAAAGAGACCAAGTTATGGAGCCAAGAAGGCCTTTATTGGGATCTGTGATTCCCAGGCGAGGTTCCGTGACTCTGGAGTGGGGAATCAGGGAAGTCGCTCCTGGTACAGGAGGGGCGAGGTATTTTATGGGTGAAAGACTTCCGGTCCGGTCCTGGGAGGGCAGACCACCAAATAAGGGCACTTTAGGGACGTTGTGGGATGGGACAGGTTGCCTTCTCTGTCAGGGTGATGGGAAACTGGGGCTCCATGATTGGCTGTTTCCAAACTGGCACGGAACATTCCAGGTCTGCAGGTGAGGGGTGGGGGTCGTCGGTGCATGGTGTTTTTCCAACCCACAGCAAAATGGCCGCTCAGTCGCCATGCCAAGGTGACTCCCAAGGTGACTCTTACATAAATGTTTATTTATTTTTGAGAGACAGAGATGCAGAGCATGAGCCGGGGAAGGGCAGACAGAGAGGGAGACACAGAATCTGAAGCAGGCTCCAGGCACTGAGCTCTCAGCACAGAGCCTGACATGGGGCTCGAACCCACGAACCATGAGATAATGACCTGAGCTGAAGCCGGAAGCTGGACGCTTAACCGACTGAGCCACCCAGGCACCCCTCATTCTTTCTGAATAATACCAGAGAGCCTTATGCTCTTGCCAGCAAGGGACATTATAACTATAACTCCAGAACAAACCAGTGTGTGGGTTCCGGAAATTACTGGGTATGGTAGGCTGTTGGTGCGGAGTTCGGGAAAATGGCCCGCCCGCTCTACCAATTATTAAAGGAGGCTCAATCCCACCTACTCTCCCAAGAAAATAAACTGGGGTCTGACTAGTTTATTTTCTTGGACACGAACACTG
This sequence comes from Mungos mungo, assembly GCA_004023785.1. Lineage (NCBI taxonomy): Eukaryota > Metazoa > Chordata > Mammalia > Carnivora > Herpestidae > Mungos > Mungos mungo. Next base: position 459 of record PISW01015011.1, on the reverse strand, counting down.
TCTCCAGCCCTTGGAATGGTTACAAACAGAACGGGGCAGTTTGTTACTGAGCTCACGGAGCTGAAAGATCATTAAAACACGGTATCAGGGCTTTCATTCAGGGAGGGACAGAACTTATCAAGTGGCCCAAAGGATGTTTACGGAAAAAAATGTGTCAAGGACAGTTCTGCAAGTGGTGTCAGCCCGTGAAGTGATTATGGATAATCTCTTATTGCTTAAGGCTAGTTACACCCTCCGTGGCCCACTCTGTCATTGGTTATTTTCAAAGATACTCTAAATATTGTGATTGGGTCCCACCAAAAGTGAGAACACTCTAAACAATGTGTATGGTTAGAGTTACTGCCAATGCTGTTACCCGATAATGATTGGGTCACTGTACCTGTGTCTCAATTTCCTGTAACTCCCCCTTCCCAAAACCCATAAAAACCCTGCTCAGCCCTTGTTCGGGGCTCTCAGCAC